>VUQH01035134.1:9028-44371 GCA_015106775.1 Etroplus canarensis
CCCCCAAAAAAAAAGAAAAAAAAACCACCCCTATAACAGGAATTTTCTCTCAGCGAGGAAAGAAGTGGCTCAAAAACTTTGTACTGACTCACTAGGTTTGTGAAAGAGTTTGCAGACTATGTTTGGGGATTTCTCACTTGTTTTCTGAAGGCATTGTTTCTCCATGGCTTCTATTGTTTGGGCCACATGAAAAGAATTTTCACCTTCAGCTCATTGTTCATTGTCATGCAACCCTTATATTTAGTGGAACGTGTTAAAATGATTAGCAATGGCAAAACAGGTTCCACCATGAAACACATTTGATGAGAAAATAGCCCAGGAGCTTAGCTGCTCATAGAAGGTTTTCAGTTTTAACAAAGAGGAAGTTAACAGCAAGGCAGTGTTTGAGCAGGAGTGTTTATAGAGAGGATTACTTGCTTCTTGCCCTCCCCCCTATACTCTCCTAAAGGGATTGTTTGCAGCCAGTTTGTTAAACGAAACGAGTTCTTCACCACGTTGCATCATCCCTTGTTACCATTTCTCAGGAGTTTAATTTTCCTATAAAACACTTTGCTTTGTTCTTTGTGCTGGATCAAGAATTTTACTCAGTGCTATGTGTTGTTTCAGATAAGAGCCAGAAAAATCTTTACAATACAGGTTTATGAGGGTTTATCAGTTTTAAATTAAGTATGTGATGGCACATTTAAAAGACCGATATTGATGTCTTTTAAAGTCATTATAATATGTGCCTAATGTCCCATCTTTTTGAGTTATAGCTTTAAATAAAATCAAATGTTTTTTCTGTTGCTTAAACCAACAACCTGCTGCTGCAGAATATCTGGTACAGTCAGGATGATGAGCACTCAACTCAGAAAGTAATGCAGTTTTTTTCTTCCTCACCAAAAGCAATTTAGAAAGAAGAGACAATCTGAATTTATTTTAATACATGTTGAAGCTTGCTGCTGTTTAGACTACTCAGATTCATAACACAACTCTGCATACTCACTGTGTGATTATCTATAATTGGCTTTAAAATACTGCTCGGCTGGTAGAATAACCTTTTGGGAAAACAAGTATACACACTTGTGTGTGGCATGATTTCACTGTTTACAATTTGGGGTGTAGTTTCATCAGAGTGTCTCATTTTGCAAAGGTGAAGCATCCTCAGTTAGTTTTGTCTGTAAAATCTGCAAAGCCATCTATTTCATTCAGTGTCTAACTCCATTAATATAAGCCCATTTTTATTGCTTTGGCATTACACACATGCCATAGGTCTAAATGTTTATGTTCTGGGTGTGTAAGATGTTTATGATATTACAATCAGTCTTCTTAGTGTTGACTCCGGTTACATTCATGTAGGTTTGTCGTTTTACATTCTGTTAAACCCTCACAGAGGGAGACAACTGAGCAAACACACATAATGTCTAATCCATTTTCTTATCTGTCAGATAATGTTGTTTGGGGTGTTGGGTTGTTTTCTTACTGAGGAGTTTCCCCCGGTTTATCATTCTCGTTACATTTTGCTGGATGTCAAAAGGCTATCAGCCCAAAATAGAGCAGCAGTCGACATTTCAGCTTGAGAAATCGGAGAAGCCGGTGAGATCATGTGCATGCCCTCCTTTGCGCTCCATCTTGCCTGAGAGCCAAATGGAGAGGTCAGCCTCGAGAGCAAAGCTTTTATACGAGCTTTTCTTTAATCCAGACACTGTCGTGCTCATTTTAAGCATAATTGAATATTATCTGTTTAAAATAATAGCTTCTTGTATATTAAAAATGAACAATATAGTAGTCTTTTGATTTCATTTGTGACAAGTATACTTTGGAGGTTTGGTGGGTTGTGCGTGAGTGTGCTTGCATACTTCCAATCTTGGAAGTAGAGATCTGAGATGAAAGGATTTTCTTTCCCGTTCTAATCCACACAGACAGCTAGGCCCTTGTGATTATTCCCGCCCCCTTCTCTACACTCATCTCTTTGAATACTGGGCCTTTCTAATTCACCCTAAAAAGGGTTTCAAAAGGGGATTATACTGCTGATAGAAATTAAAGGGAGAACACGTCTGTCCTTTGGGACCAATGTCAAACATTTGTGAGTTGATGGATTTCTTGCACCTTGCACAATGTTGATATGAATTTGGAACTGGTTTACATTTAGCAGTGTTTTAAAATACTCAAGTACTGATGTTTTAAGATTGTATCTTGAGAAGCGATGTGAATAGTTACTGAAAAATTCTCAGAGACGTTTTGTTCACAGGTACATGTCATTATAGGTGTACAAGACTGAATTTTATGGAGAAACAAACCGTGTTCCGCTATAAAACCATCTTATTCTTCACATTCTGGAAATTTCAATTTTTAATGCTAAAATTGATTTTTTTAATTGACACACCCTAAAACTACCATTTTGATCAGTTTGAAGATTTTTAATTGGACTGGGTTTCATTAGCTCTGCTAAGAAAGAGGTTCTTCTTTCACTAGCATTGGGTTGTCTTTTTGTTTGCCTCTTCATGTTGAGCACACTGGAAAGAGTGGACATTTAAATATGAGGCAAAGTATCTCGTGGCTCGCTGACCTGGGCCTCAGTCCAACAACTTAATCTCTCTCACCTCTAAAGCCCTTAAATCCTCACCCCAGTCTAGTGCTCTTTAAGAGAAAGACATAAACAAATGTACTCTATATGCATTAACCGTGCAAACATGGTTGGACTGTACTGTTCCCCTGCCCTAACTGTAGTGTTGCTTTTCTGCCAAGTCCGTCCAAACTTGATGACATGTAACTATTTGACTTTGGCATCAAATAGTCAAACACTGTTTGCATTACATTTTAAGTTTATGTAGTTGGCAGAGACTCTTTGACTTGGGCCAGAGGAATGGGTGAGGGCATTAAAATAACAATATATAAAGCGTTATAATGAAATTGTTGTCAGCAGATTAACAATTTACAACCAGCTGTGCACTACACATGACTCAGTCAGACCTCAAAGTACACGCTCAGTTTAGGAAATATTTAGTGTCAAACAAGAGTCATAGTGACAAAGCATGGCTTTATGGCAGAACCATATCCAGTGTAAATTGGAAAGGGGACTGTGTAAAAAACATTATAGACTGAATTTTGAATAAATATTAAATTTGGCACCTGGCACTTTGAAAATTTTCTGCAAGTTTACCCTTTTAGTCTTGTTTTGCTCCTGAAAATAAAATTTTAATTTGGTGCACCTATATTCCAGATTTCTGTATCCTATGTCTTGAAAATTTCTTGTATGTCCATGATTTACTGCAGTATATTAAACACTTAAACAGCATCAGTGATAAATGTAGGTTGTCCACTGCTTATGCCTCTCTTCAAAAACTGTCTGTGTGCCAGTGACTTTTATAGTCTCTAGTGTATGATGGTTTGATTTTCTCCTGCTGTTTCCTTTCCTTAAACAAGAGTACCACATGCATCAAAGTCACCCCTGCCACGGCAAAGTCCTCTTATGAATGCTGATATGTTCACTAGAGACTGCATCAGTGTCCTTGAATACAGAAGAATTGCATTAGCTTTTGTTGGAAGGGAAGGAGTCCCCTGTCAAAATGTTACTCATCCTATGTTGTCAGTTGTTTTTCATTTATATAATATATTCAGCATTTGAGTTACAGGTAAGACTGTGTTATGGGTAGTACTGTACGTATAGAAGTAATTAAGTAACCAGAACTGTTGAAAGAAACAGTTTTAAGAACTCGGGTGGATCTCACTCTTACCATTGAAACTGTTGCTTGCTGGGTTCAACATTTTAAGTCATACTGAAAGGCATTTTATTGTCCCCAAAACACAAAACAAGGAAGGACAAAACCACAACTTGCTGGAAGAAACATTTGTCCAGACTCGGGGAGATTATGCAAATTCCACATATATCCCACGAATATCATCCAGCAACTTGTCTGTGAGCTTTAATTTCTAAATTATTTTGATGGAAACATTGGGGGTTCCAACATAAAGGGCTTTTACTAAAAATATAATGTAACCAGGCAAAACATAACTGTAATCTACTGCAGCAATGCAGTACTGTGTTATTTGGTAATTCGTTAGTCCGTCAGATATGTACGCATGCAAATTAGTGAGTTTTTTTTTGTGGTCTGAAAGGCATATTTGTACTATCTACTCAATTCTTGAGCTGCATGATAAAGTTGTGACATAGAACTCACTGAGGTCTTGATACTTAGTATACGTGCATATTTTTTCCTCAAACAGGTTCATTTGAGAAAATGGTGTGACTGAGCAGAAATGAATGACCAGTAAAAACATTTCTCTTAGAAACTGAGAATCATTATGTTAATGTTTCATCACCATTTTTACCAGACCATGAACTTGGCAGCTAGTTCTCTCTCTCACTGCTTACAGTTAAGCTGCTCTGATTTGACTTAATTTATTAACCCATTAGAACAATGACATCTAGTCCTTGTTGTGGGATAAGTGTGGGGAAGGTCACAGAAAAGTAATGTGGCAGTGTTTTACACAGGTTTTCGCATAGAATGTTGTTTACGCCACGTGTTATAAGATCCTGATGCAATGATATCATTGAATTTGATCTGTTTTTGAAAACTTTAGCCAAAGGTGACTTTAGCCTATTTGCCTAGGACTATTATTACCTGAGGACTTGTAAGTGTTTTGTAATCTTTGTTAAGATGGGCTGTTATCTTAATCCCTTTTGCTTCTGTCTTGCCAGTAACTTGTGATGTTAAAATCTCACAAGAAATGACCTACCATATTTTTAAAAACACAGAGGTCCTGTGCAACTCAGCATAACTGTAATTACTTTTGTTTTTTTGTGTTCTCTGCACTTTTGATCTACTTTGTAACTGCATGAGAATTATAGCATATAGCTGCATTGCCAATTATAAACAACAGTTTTTACATCCAGGATGTTTTTGTTGAAAGAGAAATCTTAAATCTATCATAAAGGACGATGAGATGGATGAAATGTGTAGCTGCATTTGAAATCGATTAGTTAGCCAACACTTTAGAACAGCCTTTTAATATCAACTTTAAACCTGTTGCTGGTGGTAAAAAATGTCAGTAAAGTCACATAACACAGACTTCACCTATGTCACACAAAAGGTAGACAGGTTAATTTCTAAATCATACGCTTGTTACAAGCAAGCTGTAACACTTGCACTGTAAAACCCTTTTAAAACACTATGGGAAGGCATGTTTATAGCCTCTTGTCTTTTATGTCCTTTAAGGGGATTGATTTGGTGAACTTATTGGCAAACTGGCAAATTCACCCATTCACTGTTTACAGAGTGGTGTTTCTGTTTACGTGGTGAATGCAAGTCCAACACACTGTCTTTTAGATCAGTTTTTGGTCACTACCAAATTCTGTGGGAAATGGCTGACTTTTTAGCTGCTAAATGCTGCACTGTATCCACCAGCTGGTCTCTAACTATATCTGTCTGCTGTTTGATGCTGAACAGCTACTTTACAGAAGTTTGTAAAGCCGACAGCAGTGTGAATGAGTCTAACCAGTGAACCGCTGGGTTCCGTGCACCTTACAACAAAGTTAATCAAGCTACAGATTTAGGTTGTAAGTCATCAGTATTGGTAAGTCCTTTCACAGTTAATGCAATTTTTTTTAGTGAAAAGGTAAAATTGTACATACATATGCTGTTTTTGTCTATATCTGCACCTGAATTCCACATTGTTGCATAGCTGGTTTCCACTTTTGTTAGAGTACTTTATAGGGGCGGCTTCAGTTTAGGAAGTAGAGGGGGTCATATTCCAACAGGAAGGCTAGCTGTTTGATCCCTGGCATCTTCATTCTACATGACGAAACATCCTTTGGCAAGACACTAAACCCCAGATTGCTCCCGATGTATCCATCTGAGTGTAAATGTTTACATGATAGTTAAATGTGCCTAAAGGCGTAGAGTAAAGCGCTGTATTTATGTGTGTGTGAATGGGTGAATGAGGTCCATAGTAAAGCGTGCTTTGAGTACTCAGATCAGAAAAGCACTATACAAGTACCAGTCCATTTACTTTATTGGAGCATATAAGTATTGAGAGATTGATGGCTTGTTATGTTAAGAATTGTTATTATTCCTCTCCAACTTCTCATGCATGGCACCAAATGGACAGTTGGCTAAATATGTACCATTTTTAAGACACTTAAAAACTCTCAAGTGCATTTCATCTACAGTGTACATTTTTAAAATGTCCCTAAAGGACTTTAGTGTGTTGCTGTAGTGGCAAGAAAAGAGAATGCGTGATTGGATCAATAAAGGTAAGGGTAACATGGAAATGAGCTCCTGTTTGTAGTGGAGGCTGGGGAGTTGTATAGTCCTTGGTGATGAGCTGAGCTCGCACATTCAATTATGTTTGGTAAGTGGGGCCTCTTTGTCCATCTGGAAAACTAAATTATATTTAATCATATCCATTAGCTTTATGTATCCTTGAAGAGTGAGACATTTTGATGTTAAATCCAGTTACTTAATTTATCTGTAACAATGAATGTATGAATAACAATGTTATTTTTATTGGTAATGATATAGCTGAGGATATTACTCTGGAGGCCCTGTGAGTTTGTTTATTGCTGAATGCAGCATTTAATAAGGGAAGAAAATATAATGCATGAATTCACTGACTTTGTTTAAGTTGTGCATGACCTTCAGACTGTATGAGCTGGGGTGTTGCTCCAATCTAGTTTAGATGAATTCTAAATATATTACCTCACTGTGTCCACTTGATTTAGTAGACCATGCTTATACTGTACAATGTATTAGTTGTACAGTTGTTTGCTGCAGGGCTTCTTTCTTTTTTGAGAAAGTCCAGAGTAACCATGGAAAAACCATCCATGACTTGTAAGCCAAGATTTTTGAAGAATTTTTAGTATATACTTTAGTTTTAATTATTAATTTTGAGCTCATCTCTCTAGTGTTGTCTATGAAATATTAAGCATCGAAGAGTCAAAGTACATAAAAATGTACTTAAAAAACTTGCATAGCATGAAAAATATTGTTCTGCTGGGTTTCCTGTGGCTAACTAATATTGGAACTAATAAAGTTTCCCAAGTTTTATTATATTACACATCTTAATTTAAAATTTAAACCTTGTTCAGACACAGGATACATTACATTCAAGGCTTCATCAGTCTTTTAAGGTCTGTTAATGCTCTTCCATAGCTTCATTCAAATTTACCCACACATGGGCGTGTGTTATTTATCAATACATGCCAAAGGCAAAATCTTGTAGTCAGCTGAGTAACTTACAAAGAGAGACCTGCCTAGTCATATCTTGTTCTTGCTGCATGCAGTTCAGGAATGTTAAAAGTCATACGTAAATCCCCATGTAAAGCTTTCATCACAACTTTTATGGCAGCATGCTTATTTATACACGAAGCTGATGCATTCAGATGTTACCAGATTAGCAGAAAGGAGTGCATTTCTGGAGGCAGCTTTAGAACTACATGCGCAGATGTATAAAGTGCATAAGTCACACTATGTTAAAAGGCATTTAACTAATGCCTCCACCTCTTAAGACTGTCAGTATGACAGTAAGTCCTCAGGATAAGTAAAGATGGAGGTATCATCTGTGTTTATGGATAGCAGCTGCAGACAGGGTGGAGGGAGGAGGGGAGTACTACAATGACTGCACTGACTGTTTATTTTTATCAGGGCATTAGCAGATTAGGCACTCAAACTAACAAGGTCATCAAACTCCGATGGCTGAGAGCAGCAGACCTCTGCTAAGCGGCTGGGCAAGAGGGGAGATTTGGTGTGATATAGTATGTTTCACTTCACTCCCTCAACATCACCATGGCCTGACTTTATTAGTGCTTTTAATGATCTGAAGAGCATAGAGATATAATTTGTTTAGAGATTCCCTACCAGCAGCTGCAGTGAGAAAGCTTTAGTATATTGTGGTGACACATTGCCACATGTTGTTTTACGTGTCTTGGAAACATTTGAGGGCTCAGTCTGCTTTTTTTTTGGGCCAAAGTGCATCTGCTAAGTAGCTTTTAAACCTTTTTAGACAGCTTTCAGGCTGATATGATATTTGCTAAAGTAGATTTCACCTCCAGATCATTTTGGCAGGTTTCTCACTTAACCCCCTCAAACACCCAAGGCTTTTCCAAACTGTAAATATGAAAATAAGTCTTAGACATGCTGTGATAATGAACGGTCAGGGTAACCTACCCTGCTACACTGCCAATTCCACGTTTTTTCCTTTGTCCCCAGTGTTAAAATGTTACATGATGTGAGCTTCTACAGTCATTGCCCACGAGGTGTATTAAGGTGCAGAAGTCTATAGGGTTCTGAGGCTGTTGTACGGGAACTAATGGCACTTGGTTACAGTGCACATCATTGTCCATTATGATAGACATGGTTCAATGGGGCTGCAAGCTGTAGAGGTCAATCACAGTAGCAAGCCCTAGTTAAAGTAGCAGCATGAGTGCAGCTCAAGCACTGTTTGCTGAATGGAGCACTAAACACCCCTCATGTAAAGACAGATATTTCTGCACCTATGGTCATAGACTTGACCTTTACACCTTTATCATTTGCTGTATAGCTAAAATTCTTAAACCCCTAAAGGTCATCTGCTGATTGTGGCGTAGATACACTGAGCATTTGTGTGTGTGTGTGTAATTATTGACAGTTCAGACTATTACCAATTCAAGTTAATGTATTATCTGATACTATAGCATTCCTTAACGTGACAGTCACATTAAAAATCACATTTCTGTTCTGCCGAGTATAAAATGTACTGTTGCTTGTTTTTGTCAGTCCAAGTAGCACAAGACGGTGGAAAGTAATTTAGCATATCTCTGATTTTTGTTAAATAGAAAAGTGTAGTTATTGATGTGTGGCTTAGGATTGTCTTTCTAATGTTTGGATAAGGCACCACCCACAGCAAAGCATCAACACAAGGGAAACAGAGACTAACAGAACATCTATAAATAGTTTGAGGTTAGGTGCTCTGGGGAAATCTCACAGCCTGAATAACAACTTGTTTTCCTTGTATAATATGTGGGACTAGTAGTATGCCTTTTGCTACTTGGCTGATAAGGTTTCTGGATACGATGTCTAGGAACATTTATTTTTGCTCAGCCTAATGCGTGCTGCATTGGGCTTTTGAATGAATGTAAGACTGTAATTACATGAAGCTGGAGTTTTGGTCACAGCTTTTGACATCGTGCTGAATTGTAAGCATTATATTACAAGTACACTACACAGGTTACTTGGTGTTTTTTCTAGCCTGATCTCACAAGCTTGTGTTTGGCCAAAGCCTGAATCATTGGTATTTGGGTGGGAATCGCAGTGGCTGAGCTGTTGATGACAGCCTCTCAGTTTGTTGTCAGGTTTCCCTTTGCTGTGAGATAAGATTTATGACTATAGAGAGGGTTGGTGAGAGAGAAATCCTCGTAGGCTCAGCTTAGCTTATCTGGATTTCTGCTCCCAGCACAGCTTCTCTCCCTGTTGGATGCAAGTGGGTGACCTTGACAAGAATGTGGTTTATTTTTGTAATAGATACTGTTGTTGTCAACTGACCTGTGGTCAAAGTAAGGGGATGAGAAAAGAGAAGAGAATTGTAATCTGCCAATATATATTTACAGTGTTTTAAGTACTCATTTAATCAACTAGTAACAGAAAAAAAGAAAGGGATAGATCAAACCATAATGAAAATGGCTGTTAGATGTAGAACCCATGCTGGGACTGAGTGCTGCACCACAGTGAACTTAAATCATATCTGCTTTATTAGGATAGTCTAATAGTTTAGGTCACAAATTTGCCTTAAGGAACTTTCCTCTTTGTAGAGCATACAACACCCTTCATGCTTAATGTCCACAGTAAGTGGAGTTGTTAAGTGTTGCTTGGAATCTACCCACAAACCACTGATGTGGAAACCACAGATGGTCTTATAAACCAAACGATAGACTAGTTGTGTTCTAATTTTTCCGGTATATTGAACGATAGATACATTATACACAGGCAGTTTCTTCTACAACACATTTGCTTGCAGTAAACATAAAGGGATATTCACATTGCCCTGCCTCTGCATGAGGTCTTGCAGTCCCCATTCACAACAGCCTGCCCCAGTGCACTTATAACCCAACCCCCACCCTTTCATGTAACAAACAATACCAGAACTAGGCTCCATACATCTAGCTGAGCCAGAGAAGAGAGGAAGGAATTAGGTTGACAAGGTCAAGCTGCACCAAGGAAAGAGGATGTTATATAGTCAACCAACCAAGCATCTAGCCTGCCTGGAAAATCTCTGCACCAAACAGGTACAAATGATGCCACCTTTTTTGTTGGTAGTACGTATCTACAACAGTTTTGGCAAAAGGATTGTATCTATAAATACAGTGCTTGCCTGTGGTGGTTGCCCATTTTTAGTTTTCCACAGATAATGTAGCTTGCACATCTGCTTGTTCAGGTGTTCAGTGCATGGCCTGAGGTAATAATGTAGTGTGAAAACATTTAGCCTGCATGATCAACAAATGAGATATTTTGCTATATTTTCCCGTCTGCCTCTGTAGACAGTCAGACATTTATTAAGCGGGTTAGTGTATAGTATGGCTACGGGTGGAACAACCTAGATACATTTGGGTATCTTGCCTAACTTGTTTACTCAGAAAGTTGATTGAGACTTTCACACTGTTGTTTTGCTCTAGAGTACTTACTACTGGCCAAACAGTGCCAGGTCTCCATGGCACTATCTTCAATACTTATACTGAAGTGGATCTCAGTCATTATCTGTGTAAAACTCTCTAGTCCAGCTCAAGCCATCACTCTATTCAGCAACTGTACTTTGCAGCTTAGTTACAGAGTTAAATTCTGACCTGCCCAGGGTGTGCACTGCCCTTTGCCCAGTTGGTTAGGCAGTTAAGGAAATGGATAGGTGTGTGGGTGAGTCAAATTCTCAAGACAATAAGCAAAACAAACTATACAAATCGGCAGGAAGGTGCCCCAAACCTCAGCCAGGGCCAACTGCCAATACTTGTTGTGTTTGTCATGTCCCATAATAATAATAATAATAATAATAATAATAATAATAGTAATACACACACAGTGCAGCGACAAAACAGATAATTGTTTGCTTTTTTTGCCTTTTTATTGGTATTTTTTCCTTGCAACTGCAAACTATATGGCCAAAAGTATTGGGCTTCACCTCTTAATCATTAAATTCAGGTGTTTCATTGAGTCCCCTTTGCTACAGGTTTATACAATAAAGCACCTAACTATTCAATCTGTCTTTACAAACATTTATAAAAGAATGGGTTGTTCTAAAGAGCTCACTGAATTTGATGAAAAGGATGCCACTATTGCAACCATTCAGTTGGTGAAATTTCTTTACTCTTAGATATTCAACAATCACCTATAATTGATATTGTGAAGTAGAAGCATTTATTAGAATCAGAATACTTTATTAATCACAGGGGGGAAATTGCTTACGTTACAGACGTTCCTTCAAACTTACATAAATATAAATATAAAAAATAAATATATAAACCTTATATGTAGTGTGTAGGTGGTTCAAGTTGAACAATACTTACAGTATATACAAAGCATGGCAATTGGTAATAGAATTAAAGTATGTGCAGTCACACAGTTAGATATAAATAAAATGTAGAAATGAGAGAATATGAATGTAAATATTAAAGTGAAAATAATATATAGATATTAAATGTTTTCTTAAATTATATAGATGTATTTTAGTGAATAATATAACGCTGGGGAGAGAAAATGAAAAATAAATATGTCACTTTTGTGTGTCAAAGTTCAATGTAGCATAAAAAAAATCCAAATTTAGACAATACTATATATCATATATAAAGGTAGGAAAAGTGAAATTATATAGTGGATTTAAATCTGAGGGCAGAAAACAAAGATTTAATGTGTCAATACTTTAATACTCAGATGAAGTTACAATAAAAAGAAAAATGTATTAAAAGCCAATTCATTTGTTTATATTTGGATCTTACTTCATTGGTTTTTACATTTTACTTAATTACTGAAATGTGGCAACACAAAAGCAAATGTTTAGACATACATAAATGTTATAAACAAACTCAGTTTTTCCAGATATAATCCCATTTTTGCCGTTGCAGTGTGATTATAGTATTAAATGGATAAGAGTTCTTCCTCTGTGTGACTTTGCTTTACTGAACAAATTAGGCCACTGCTTCATAAGTGAGCAAATTGGTAAGCTCTACTTATCCTGGCTCAGTCCTCTCCCCTGCGGTCCCTTGTGCCTTCTGTCTTTTTATATCACTTTTACTTCCCATCATGTAGCTGGTAGCTGTGGGAGCAGTCTCCTGACTAATATATGTTGTCCTTTCATCAGTGAGTGCAGATGTCTCCACAGGTAAGCCTCTCATGCTCTTACAAGAGGTTCTCTTTGACAAAGCTTGGAGTACCTTTTTGTTTCAGTATAATCAAAGGCCTTGGTAAAATGGTGGCTCTGATTTGCGGCATACAGCTATAATTTGTCACTCTGAAAAGATGTTAAATTTGATTACCTATGAAATTTACACAAATGTTAAACCTTTATGTGTCATTCTAACAGTTGAGCTGTAATTCACAGCTGTGGACAAGGGCTTTGAGATTAAAGTTTACTTGATGCTGCTTATGAAGCTGTTGCCTTTAAAGACATTTTCATCTTTATGACTTGTCTTTAACTGTTCCAAATGCTGAATTTGTGTTGCATCATAAAAATGAGCTGTAATGTTGGGTGTTAAATGTGGACTTGCTTAGATCAGACCTTGAATCAATTTTTCTTGAAGACATTTGCAAATTGCATGTTTTGTAAAGGGATTTTTGTAGGCTTTTAATGTAAAAACCCAAATATGTTTCACATTAAGCCATAACTTCATTCCTCTAGTCAGCTGTATACAGAATGTGGCATTTATATGCGAGGTGTAGGGCTGTAATGTTAAGGAGTCATATGGCAAATGGCTTCTTTGTCAGATAGTAACTGTTCAGACTGAGATCCTGGTGTACTCATTAAAGCGCCAAAGAGACTGTAGGTCATGGGTGACCGACTTCATCGCAGCTTTGTTTCCTCTCTGTATTATTTATGTGTGGTTAGGCTTTCCTGAAAGTGCAATTAGCAGCTAAAACTGAGAAGAGTTGCTTAGAAACTGAGTACCTTCAGCCAGCTGGTGGTCTACAATAGATGTCAGGTGTTCCTGTTTGTGTTTTCTCTCTCTGCGATTAATCTGAGCTTCAAAGAGAATGACAGTGTGGTTTTAGAAGAGGAATTAGGCCAGTGTGCAGTGAAAACAATCAGACAGGCTTTCATGACTTGAAAGGGAATCCAGTCATTTTATATCTCTTTTTGTGTCCCCTGGCTGTTTTGAACAGTTTAGTAATCTAATTAGATTAGGCTTGTGCATTTGTTTTCAATTGTGGCTTAATGCTGATAGCCATATTATTTCACTGCCCTCAGTGATACAGCTCGCTTTAAAAGCTGCCCAGCAACTGCATGCTGATAATTAGACTTCATATTGCTGTTGTCTCGATGGTTAGAATTTAAATGCTGCTGTTCTTAACCTCATTATGTGGATTCAACAACACTTTAGAGATTACATGTCCCAGTGGAGGAGCGTAATCTCTGCTGGCCTTCAACCTCAGTAACTCACCAAAGATGTTTACAGGGTTTGCCCCTCAAGTCAAAGAATTACATAGTTGAAACCGGATCACTTAACTTAACCAACTAAGAAGACCTCAGCAAATACTCCTTTTTATTTAACAGTGGTTCCTTCTTAGGAAGAACTAAATTTTCTCCTTTTCAGACATATCTTTTCTTTCTTTTGATGTTGAAAATAGTATTTTATATCTCATGCTTTATCAGGTTTGAAAATCTTGGAAGTTACATACATCAAACTTGACACAGTGCATTCAGATCTCAAAATATTTAATCTTGATAACCTTGCAGAGATCATCTTTCTAACTACTTTCCACTTGGTTTGGGAATTAGGGATGTCAGGGATACCAGAAATGTAGTAGTTGGTACCAGTACGAGTAGATTTACTTGATTCTTGATGCCCAGTTTGATACCAGGGTAAAAGAAATATCAAAATATTACCCACGTGCTTCAACGTAAACTCCTTGATTTAAAACATTTGAACATTACAAAAACAGCATTTCTGTACACAAAAACCACAAGAGAACAGAATACGACACTACAATTCATGTGCTAGTGCTACATAACATACATAAATACCATTTAATAATGTATACAATAATAACATTAGCCATTGCAAACATTTTAGCATTTGGAACAGAGCCGATTTCATAGCGGCAGTGCCAGCTGTCTCAAAAACAAAAAATGTAAACATGTATTTCAGGATAACATAAAAACAAAAGAAAGATAGTACCTTAGCTGTTGTCAATATGAACTGAAACCTTTAATTTTTTTAAGATCTCGGTGCTGGTCTCTTTTAGGTGCTTTAGGAGGAAGTATTTCCACCATTGGTCTGAAAAGCATGATAGCATTGTTTGCATATTGCCTTTTGTTAATCAGTTAGCCCACCCATGGTCATTCACTTTGAATTTACATTCAAAGTGAATGACCATGGAAGTACTTTACAGTACTTCCATACCCAACTCTGTTGTGATCTTCCTCCTCCTTCAGCATGTAAGAATAGACCACAACACTTGGAGATTCATGCTGCCCTTGTCAGTTCCAGAAGACTCGCAGCCTCAGTATAAATGCTGCCTGCAACACTAAAAAAAAACAGTACTATCATGTTTTCAGAAACTTAGTTTCAAAAGGTATTATAAATTTCAATTCTGGCGACGTCCCTAGTGTGCAATGCAGAGTAGCTTGTGAAAACATCATGGTACCACAGTAATGGTGATACTATAAGACTGCAGTTCTTCAAAATGCAATACATTGGTAGGATAAATCATGTTACCTGTTGGAAACTGAAGAAGAGAAAATACTCCTAAAAGGCAAAAAGCAGGAATTGTGTAGTCAGTGCATTGACGTGTCAGTGTTTATGTAATATATTTTCCCCTCATTTTTAATAATGAATAAGTTTAATCAGTTTGCGCTCTGCTCTCCCCTGCGGTCTGTGGGTCACATATCTCCTACTCCAAGTTAGTTAACTTGATTTGACTTAATTTGATAAATTCCACCACAAAGAGTTATGAAAGTTGGTGGGGGAGTCTGTTTGGTCCACCTTTATGTTTAATAAAATAGTAATATTTAACACCAGTGTATCACAAGAGGAAGTGATACCATATATTACCATATCATATTATATATTTTCTCCCATCCTTATTTTCCATACAACAGTCTCCTTTGGTTAACTGAACACTGGCCACCTGCCATAAACAAAATTGCATAGGTGCAGCTTTCACTTCTTCTTCTGTGTAGATGTGCTACTGCTAATAACTGACACTGGGGAGTTTACCTCCCACGTCCAGCATGAACAGAAAGTCAAATCTATTGCCCTACTGCCTACTACCAAATCATCATTAAGTTGGTTCACATACAATGACAAAGGTTTTAGATTTAGGCTACTGTAATGTAGTGAACATAAGTACATTTTGGCTAAACAACAACGAGTTGTTTTAAAAGCGGTATTAACGTGTCCTAGTTTTACTTGAGCATTAGCTGTATTGTTCGACTAATGCCTTTAAGATTGTTTACAGCTTATGTCTGAGGATTAAATCTGAAATGCATATTTAAAAAAAAAAAAAGTCACTATTGATTTTGAATGATCTACATCTCACGTCTTGATAGTTTAGTCTTAATCAACCCCCTAACATAGTTTGCTTTTATTTCTTCTTTCTTTTTTTGATTTGATACAAAAACAGAGGGGGAGATGATAAACCACATTTTGCAACAGTCCAAATGAGTTAGTATTCATTGTCTGACTTAAAAACCCTACTTCAAACTAGGGTACATGGGAAATTGAGATTCTGCTTTAGATGCTCATTTTTCAGACTCTTATGAAGAAAAAACACCAAGAAAGTACACTCTATGGTTTAGCAGTCATGCATTCTGAGCTGCTGTTGCAGACATGATTCTCTGTGACCTGCATACAACAACAGTCTTGTACAAATGGGGCAGTAATGACAAAAACATTAGTTCTAACATGATAAACATGAGGTTTTTATGTTGTTATTAAAAATGAATTTTTTCTTGCTATTCGTAACCACTTTAGAAATGATTTCTGTAATACAGATAAAATGATGATCCAGTTTTAGATTCAAAGCATTTATGTTTTTTACACTGTAATCCTCATGGTCATTTCTCTATTTTTCCATATTTCTCTGTTATATTGACCATGGTTGTTCTAAATGACGATTAGATAAACTGTACATGACTGAAGAGGGTTTATCGGTTCATGGCAATTAGCAAAGTTTTTAGCTCATCTGGCTGAAGGACCGATTATTTAATGCCATGGTGTCGTCCATCTGTCCTTCCGTCCAGCCGCAATTTACAAAAATTGCCATTCTTTCTTGATTTCACTGAAACTTGCTCACAATGATCGCCTAACTGGTCAAAATTTTTCTCAAGGTCAAAGTTGCATTTGCCATTTTATGGGCACAAGAAGCACTACTAAGAGTATTGGTCTGGATTGCAGAGTTCATAAAATGAGTGTTTGCACGTGCCCCTCTGCCAGCTGTACCAAATTTCGTCAGTCAGCTTAGTTATACCAAGCCACCATGATCACCAACTTTCTGTGTTTTGAGTGGGAAAACTTGAAGGTCATTTTGCCACATTTCACTGTCACCGTTCTTATATTTGCTATTCCTATATTGCTGGCAGATTTTTGATGGTGCTCTTCTTTTAGATGAAAAACCTACTGCTACTACTTTTACTGTATCCTGTTAGATGGACTTCTCAGTGGATTTTAATACTCATTAGTTTGTGCGATACAGTCAGCCAACTCATCACTTTCTTTCTGTATTTAACACATGACAATAACTTGTGAATTATGATGGATCTTGAGCTGGATGTGCTACTTCGTCATTGATGTTATGGTTAATACACAGCAGCCTGCAGTTTGTAAAAACCCTGTCTATCCTCTGCTTGCTCAGCAAAGTATTTCTCTGTAATGCCAGCTGGCTGTATTGTGTTCAGGCTCTTTCTGCTGTTACTATCTGCTACCATCCATTCCTATGTGTATGTCTGCTGTGTCTGTGACCCTCATTTTATAAAACTGACAAAATTAAAAAAACACACACACACAATAATGACGGCAGCTGTGACATGACAGCTTTATTGACCTTTAAAGGGAATTTTGACAGAAAGTTACCCTGATCTCCCACCGGAGGTGATCAGATCTTTTCCCTCTGATTGCTGATAAAATGAAAATGCAGGCAAATACCCAACCCTTGTAATAACTTTAAAGTTATTGCCACCTGGTGATTTTACAGCTTCTCACACTTGAGTTTTTTGCTCTTTTACTTGCAGTCAAATGTTTAAAATAATAATAGTCAACCATGTGTGGCTCATCTCTGAGTGTAGCAAGACAACTTAGTCACTATAATACTGCAGTGTAATCCTTTTCATAATCGCCACCCAAGCTCAGTGCTCAGTTTTTTAATCCCAACCCTAATAAACAAGTTAAAGCTGAAGATAATGTGTCCAGTTAAAAGTGCAGCATGCATCCATCTGCCACAGCTGAGTTATTGTGTGAACACTAGAAATCCAGGCAGAATTCCTCTTAAGTCAGCACTCTTCAAGTACTCACAAGAGCAGCCCAAGATTGGCAGGATCTTTGCCAACGATTTAAATTATTATTGCCAGTTTGGCTTTTTCACAGAGCTGGCACAGGGTTTGAGTTAAGAAAAGGTTGCGTGACACTCAGGCGTTGTGGTTTTTAGGGGAGATTTCCAAATCCCTTTGTGAAGGCTTGCAAGAAGAGAAGAAATCATGGAATTTAGCTTTGGCTGAGTTTCGGGTAGAGTCTCATAATCTGAAAAGTTGTGTAGTTCAGTTGCAAGTGTTTTTTTGTTTTAAACGCCAGACATAGGGCATTTCAGTGTGGGATTTTATATTTCTACAGCCTCTGAAAGAAAGTAGTCTTATTCACTCATCCATTGACACACCCTGGAAACGGAGCATTATTGTCCATGTACTTTGCAAACTGTTTTTTGTACCTTTACCTAGTAAATATTTCTTTTATTATGTAGCGGCATTAGAGACTTACTTGTCACTTGCTGTATGTTTCTGACAGTTTAAATTAAATATTTTCCCTCCCCCTGCTTGGTAATAGAAATTGAGTGAAAAAAATAAGCCAAAAGCTCATCCAGCAAGGTTGTACTTCATCTGAAAATATAGCATGTGACTGTGAAATTCATCAGTGCATTAATGGAAATTATAATTGTTCTGGGAATCACCAGCAGTCAGTGTTCTTAATACAAATAATTAGAGAGTTACAATGATTAAAAGGGTTCTGATACTACTAGAAACCAGGGGAATCCTTGAACCTCATTCTGCCATGACACTTAACCTGTATTTTCCATAATTCATTACTAGCTCCTTTTATAAGCCCACCAGTCTTGAGATTTATAAATCAGCACATGGTTACATCAAATGCATTTTGTTTCAAGAAAGTCTTGCTTACAGCTTCAATACATAGTTGAATAATCAGATATGTATAAAGTTATAAATAGAGCATAATTCAGTAATCATTGTTGCTTATTAATTAGAGTTTTTGGATTTTTGTTTGGATAAAATAGTTAATTAATAATACTAGTCTGCACGTTAGGTAATCCGGAAAGTAATCTCGGCTATGTTCATTCTCCATAGAAAGTCTGGACAAGTCTGTATGAGTAAAAAATACTTAAAGGAAGGAATTGCCAGACTTGTAGCTTCAGTGGCGGAAACTCAACCAGTGTTCAGAAAAGCAAGTTTTGATCATATGTATTTAATAACATGAGCAAAAGTTTAATTGAAGAAAGCAAGCCATATAACATCACATCACGCAGCCCTACAAGGCAAATGTGTAAACTACTACACTGTGGAGGACATGTGGCCATAAATGTAGGTAAAATGTAAATTCCTAAACTGTGGACCCAAGCAGTTTGATATTGAAGAGTCGAGTCAATTTAAAGTAAGCTCTGCATGAACCTGTTTGCACCTTTCACTGTTTGCTGTCACTCTGAGGGAGGGTTCATTGTGTGGTCTTGTCTCCAGCCCAGTGTGTCTCCATAAGGCCCAAGAACAGTGTGTGGTGACAGCTTGGGTGATTACCTGTCCTGTCTCATTGTCTCAGTCGGCCTGCAGCTTGGCCACATCATGCATCACAAACTGACACACAGTGATTACGATGTCGTTAGCCCTGAGTGTCTGTTGCTCTCTGCACACATTAATTTGCTCACTGGGAGAAATGGACTAACCACACTGATTTCACTAAACCATGAAATATAAAGCTTCTGTAATGACATGTCTTGAGCTAATATTAAATTTGATCAAGGACTGTTTGGTTTTCAAAGCACTCAATTCATCAGCAAGTCAGATTTTTTATCCTGTGATCGATGTGCTTCACACAGAATAAATCATGGTATATATTGTAAAAGTTCATCTTAAAGGCATGACAGTATAGAAAAATGAAAATTAAAATGCTAATCTTTCTTCATCTTTGATCATTTTTATGTGATAGATTATGATAGCAAGGCTTTGCTTGTAATGCAGGTACCATGCATGGTATGTACAGTTAAATATATCTAAATCTTGAAAGATTTAAATTACTGTGACAGACCAGTAATAGAGCACCCTGGTGTTATTGCACGTTAACACTGTCAGTTCCTGTTTGGTCTAAAGGCTTGGGAAAAAAATGTGAGTGCCAATGGCTGCGAAACGCTGTAAGTACAGGGATGCTTTGAGCAAAACGCTAACCAATATAAATGTCAGTGCTGCAAAAGCAGAATGTTTGCCCAAGTTGAAACTTGATAGCACTGTAATATTTGAAAAATTAATATTTGCATGGTACTGTGGTAATATCAGCACTAACTACAAGTGGATACCAACCATAGCTGAGGCCGACGTCATTAATTTTGCAGTTGTTTATTTAAAAACCTTGAGGAGATAAAAAAACAGGTTTATCACCTGGGAATGACAAATGTAGTTTTTTTTTTTTTGGTTTTTTTTTTTACTAGTCCATTTGGTAAAAAGAAATCTGACTGCACTCAGCAAATCATTAATATTCTTATTCCGGGAAGTTAAGTTAAAGTTTTACCAGCAGTTCAGCTTTTTTCAACTGAAGTTTAGTTTCTTGACTAAAATGGTGGACGGACTAGCTGACATCCCTATGTGTATCTTCAGTATCTGCAGCACTGAGTTGTTTTAGTTCTTTACATCATACTCAGCTTGGAACAGTAAGTAGATTAGAACAATTATTTAAAGGGTGTACAGGCTTATAATCCAACGTGTCAATTGTTGTTTTGTCTTCTAAGTCTAATTGGATCCAGCATTGGCAGCATATTCCCTAGCACTGAGTGGTTTATGCCCAATTAATAAATGTGCGGTGTTGGCTGCGGCGTGGCATTCCTCCTGCAGTTCAGTGCTAATGATTTGGAGCGCTTTAATGTTGACTGCCTTGAATAAAGAGCACTAAGCCTGGTGTCACTCTGGCCCTTAAATCACCATCAGTCTTTCTCTCTGTCTCTTTCCCACCTACACATTTTTCTGCCTGCAGTTCTCTCTTCCCCTCAGTTGCTCTCATTGGCTCCCTCCCTTGCTGTTCTTTTCATTTTCGTTTTCCATGTAGGCCCACTGTCTCTTCATTGCTGTCACAGAGTGTCAGAACAGGTGGAATCAATTACTGACCCTCGGCAGCCCACTCCCTTACCACAACTAGCTCTTTAATTGAGGAAATTAATGAGTGATCAGTCTGTGAGATGATTTGGTGTCATGGATGTGTGAGGGTGGAAAGCTGGGGGAGGGATTGTTTGGCCAGCCCTGTATAACGAATACTGTCCATTTCCAGAGGCAGTCAAAGCAGTTCACATTTGCCTCTCTGCCTTCTCTGCCTGCTAATCGCCGCTAAGTGAGGAAAGACACAGCCGTACATGCTAACTGCTGCATCACGCTTTCTATAATGAAGCTAGTTTTTAAAGTCCACTGAAATACAAGAATGTCTTTCATGCCTTCAGCGCTTTGTTTACTTCCTCTCATTGTGGCATCCATTGGCCGAATTTCAACATCTGCTCTGCCTCTGTTTATAGAGTGGTTCTAAAGTGTCTCGTGTTTCTTTTTCTCTGAACCTCCACTTCTTCCTTCACAGATGGAATCTCCTGTCTCCACGCCAGCTCCGCCCCCCCTCCACCTCCTGGCCACAGTAGGCAACAGTGAGATTGCCTCACCATGCGAACAGATAATGGTGCGCACACGCTCGGTGGCGGTGAACACATCTGACGTGGCCCTGGCCACAGAACCTGAGTGCTTGGGGCCCTGTGAGCCTGGTACCAGTGTCAATCTTGAAGGCATTGTGTGGCAAGAAACTGAAGATGGTAAGTGTAGTAGTTTTAACGTGCTGTTTAGCAAATCTATTCCCTGTGAAACAAATTAGTCCTATATTGCGGCATAAAAGAAAGTAGGTAAAAACATGTGGCATAGTTTTTGTTGTTTTTTTCTTTATTTGATCTGGAGTGGTTATGTAGTTGCATTAAGACATCAAAGAACTATTTGGTTTTGCAAGGCTTTAGTAAATCCTCTGTCGTTTAAAAAAATATCATCTTGCTGTCATTACCATACAAATTTTGCCTGCTAAAATGTAATTGGATATGCTCAGACAGCCCCAGGATATGGTGGCGGTACTAATGCATGCTTTAACAGCGCACATGCTGCGTAATATTGCCAGGAAGAATAGTAGTTGGCAGGCAGTTCTTAGGTGGCCTTGATTTGTTTTTTTTTTCGGGTTGTTTTTTTGCTCAGGAGGACGCAGACGGGAGTTTGTTGCACAGAGATATCTGCTCTGCAGCAACATGCCTCTTAACACAAAGTACTTTTTTGCAAGCCTGCCAGTTGGGAAAAGAGTTGGCTCCTTTCCTACAGTGCAGTCCGGGGGAAATCTTAGACGCTTTCAGTTTTCCTCCCTTTGATCGAAACCTCATACAGCTCATTTAATTTTAAGATGTATCACTAGCACCATCAGGTTCTGCTGGGTCTGAAGAACTGCCCCCCCTTTTTCTTTTGTGCATGTGAAATAATGCAAACACCTAATCTTCAAAGCAGCTCGCTCTCAGTCTCTCTGCGGGCATGCTGAGTACAAATCGCCCACACATCCTCAGTGCTGCTTGTTGGTTCGCTTGGAGGAACCAAACAGAAAAAAGGTCCCTGCCTCATCAACATTCCCAAAGCACAGTCGTTGCTATTGAGTGGCTTTTCTCCCCTCTCTTCCCTTTTTTTGATTTTTGCTCAGTACTGCAGCTCTTTTCTGTTACCAAGCATCCAGCCAGTCGCCCCTTGACTCTGTTTCCAAGCAAACTGGGAGAGAGTGAGTGCAAGGCAAGGGGTTGAGGCGGGGGGTGTGTGGCAGGGGTGGACAAGGCTACTTCTGTTAGTGACACAAACATGGCTCAGAGCCAACACCAGTACTATGTTTGTGCTCCCTCATTCCCTGCCTCCCACAGAGTGGTTGAGCCTCTTTCTCGCCCTGCCCCCTTCCCTTTCCCCAACCAAGCCTGTCCTTTGCCTGCACTCGCTCTCTCAAAGCTGCTATTTTGGCTGAAAGAGGTAGTGGTTTGGCCTGATGGAGCTGCATTTTCTTCTGACTCTGCTCTCTATCTGGCTCAGTGGGGAGGATGTTGGTCGGAGCTTTGAGTGGTTTTAAAAGCGGTACGGTGGAGAGAGTGGGTGGGTGTGCGGGGTGGGGTGGGCAGACTGCAGGTGTAGCGCACAGGTTGTTATGGCTATCAGAGCTGTAGAGACCAGTTGGATTTTGAGGCTCCAAGCCACTTCACTCTTTGAAGCCAGTTATTTTATCAAAAAAAATAGTAAAGGATAGACACAGCCAAGGTTGAAAATCAGATGAGTGTAATGTAAAGGATGAAGCAATACGTTTGATAAAAATAGAGTGGCCCTAAGTTGTCTTTTACAAGTTCCTTTGTGGTGAAATATCTGTCTTTTAGAAATCTATTATATTGTTTGAAGACACAACAGCTTGTTCGCTGCTGACAAAATCAGCCCCAGCTGGTGTGTTTTTAAGAGAGAGTCTGCTGTGGCTGAAATCTATACTGTTTCTGAACCCTTTACTTGGTGTTAAATTGACAGTTTTAGGTGTCATATATATACAGTAAAATTGCAGTGTAGCAGAGATAATAAGGGTGAGTCTGGACTGGTCCTGTATTGTGACATTTCTCAATTGCCTCCATTGTATTGTGCACACGACATTAAACAACACCAAGACATGGATTGCTACTGCATCATTTTAACGGTATGAGCCCCTAACAACCCACTGGCTAGTTTTAAAATGAAAGAGACCCAGATGCTGCTTACATCAAACTGCATTGCCATTCAGCTGTTTTTCCCTAAGAGACCAATGAACACAGAGTTCTTGCACTTTGTGGCAACTGAACAAATGAGAACCAAATGAGGAAATCAAGCAAATCCATCCAGAGTACCAGGGAAGAGCAACAAACAGAGGCCCCAAAGATGTAGCAGAGGCATCCTGATTAGCAGTGAAGTTAAGCAGTCCCCCACTTCTCTGCATGACAAGTCTCATAGAGAGCTGTTTAGGCATGCACTGTGTGTGCGTGCACGTTTCATTTGGCATGCCAACCAACAGCTGCTTCATCACCTCCGCCTTTCTGCCTTGTGGGAGTAAATGAACAACAGCCTCCCAGTAATTGTCTGTGCCTCACCCAAGTCAACATGTGCCAGTGAAAGAAACAGATGAGAAGTAAGCCAGCAAGAAAATGCGATCACAGGAGCTGCACCTTTTGGTCAAACCAAAAGAACTTTGGCTGATGAAGTCGGCTATATTTTTCATCTCGTGTAATTTGAGCACAGATGTAGCCGGATCTGGATTATGACAAGATCTAAATAGAAGCCTTAATGTGTCATAGATTACTGAATGACCAAAAATAACCCACAACTTTAAAAACATGCAGTTTGATGCATTTAGTCCTGCGCAAGATGAAAAATGGATGATATGTGAGAAAGTGAGTCCGTGTCATGCTGTCACTCTGGGGGCGAGTGAAGCATAGACAGGAGGAAGGCAGGCAGGGAGAGTTGTGGTATTTTAAGGCCCGGCGCTGACACAAATCCCCTCAGCGCAGATGAGGCAGTAGCAGCTCCCAGGGTCGTGTCGGCAGAGCAATGGGCCAACCCCTCCCAGGCTTAGCTTGCTGATACCTCCAAATGCCATCTCTAAAATGCTGGAGAAGTTTATTGCTCTTGAAACGCAGCCCAGAACGCCTTGGCTCTTGCTCCAGGGCAGAGGGAGCACAGAGGGGGGCCCCTTTGGCCAAACACCGCAGCTCCAAGCTGGTGCCAGTGTGGCATTCAAACACACCAACCCTCCAGTACACAGCAGGCTATTCCCTAAGCTGGTCCCACAGCTTCTTGAGCTGCCTAATAGAGAAATAATACAGGCTGTTTGTGATGAATGTTTGTCTCTTGGTTTATTTATGCAGCACACATGATTGCAGCATTGCAAGCATTGGCTTTAGCACAGGAGTTAAAAACTGTTTGGCATGTGCATAGAATCGAGGTCAGTGTGAAACGGATATTCCTATGTAAACATTTGAAAGATGCCTTTTTTCCCTCTCCTTTATTTCTCCAACCCTGTCAAAGAGTTGAAGGGGAATATGGTATGAAAAGAGTACTTGGCTCTGTAGCTAACTTGCCAGTTATGCTTCCTTGCTCCTTTGAAGACCACCTGTCAGTGGCCTCATTGAAATGTTTTCACAAAGGCAAGCGGTGGCTGCTCTCTGTGAACTTGCTATAGAAACTGTCCTTGAAATGAGAGTGAGTGTTGTCAGGAGCCCTGTAGCTGTCTGCCTGGCCAATGAGCAAGAAGGACACAGAGTGAAAAATCAATTGCAGACGACCAACTTCTGTTAACACTAAAGGCTGTTTTCAAAAGAAAAGTGCAAAAATGATACTCATTTTTCTTTCTCCAGCCTGCACACACAAGATTTTCATTTGCCAGTTCCTTACTCACTTCACTTTCCAATCTACCAAGCCAATCTTTACCCTCATCAGCGTTCACCATGCATGAGTGGAAGTGGCCAGGAAAAACACTCCCATGTTGTAAAGAATTTGCCAGGTTTCCTAAATATGTTGTTGAAATAACACTCAAAAGAACTTTAGATATCAATAGCTCATCATTGTTTCAATGAGGAGGCTTGTCTTGTTAGTCGCTAATTTAGTCCTCTGGTGGTGTTAACAAGATGGCGCCTGTGTGAACCCAAATCTCTAAAGAGAGACATTGGTAATGGTTCCTATTCTTACTGGCTGACAACTATATTTTTTCAAGCACTTAAACCGTCTTGAAATGTAAATCATACGCCTTGAGGAATTGAAGGCTTTGCCAGTGGTTGTCATAAGATATCATGTTTGCTATATACACGTCAAGGAGAGCTTGAGTAATGTGCCTTTGGCAGACTCATCTCTTAATCTCAACACCATCTCCTTGAAGGAAAAACACCAGAGGGGTTGTTTTAGCGGAGAGGTTTTAGATTTATCCAGATGGCATTTAGGGAAGCTGCTCTTGTCTTTATACAAGTTATTTCCAGTAATAAGTACAATTGGTCGAGATGTTTTTTCCCTGACCGCTACAGACATTGCTTGTTTGTGATCTGCTCATCCCTGCAAGGATAAACATGCATGCTATTTTTTTTAAAGAGAGGAAGAAACCCACTGCATGTGGCTGATAATGTTGCGCTGTGTGGAAAGCATACTAATGCAATGTTCCGTTGCCTCTTGGTGCTGTGAGAGAACTGACCTTCTCACAGACTGTTATTCTTGTCAGTGAGAGTGACTTCTCACTTTTACCTCTCATGAACCAGAGGCTGAACTTTTCAGATATGGCTCATGTGAGTCCTCTAAAATCTAAAATAATCCTACCATCATCTGGTCTGCTAGTCATCTATAACTTTCTCTTCTTGGCTTAATGTTAGTAAATTTTCTTGTTATGGTCCTTAAGCCTGTAAGGTTTACAGTCTTCAGTTTCTTGTCTTTGTTGTGAACTTGGCAGGGCTACAGATAATTTGCATTAATTTGTGGAATTTGCTTGGTCACAAACTTGACAAAATGATAGATGGAACAATATCAGTTAAACTGTAACTGCTGCTGACCTTATGCAGTAACAAGGAAGTGTTCTGACTCCTTTATTTTGTGTTCAAACTTCCTGTTTACAGTTTGAGTGTTGTAGCCGTTGCAGGCTGGACTGCGAGAGCTAGTTGTAAAGGAAACCAGTTTTTTCATACTGTACTGAGACCAGGTTACTTGCATGGTCACAGCTGGTCACGGTACATTAGGATTTGTTTTTACTGTGTTGTTAAAAAAAAGTTGTGCCTTATATGTGCCTTTTAAAAACTTTGGTTAATACGTGTCAATAAATTAGATTCTAGCCAGCAAAGTAAAAATTGCTTGGTTTATTGACTGTGTGCAGAATATCTTCTTCTTCAGGCTGCTTCCATTAGGGGTCACCACAGCAGATCATCTGCCTCCATCTCACTCTATCTCTTGCATCCTCTTCTGTCACGCCGACCCTCTGCACGTCCTCCTTCACTACATCCATGAGCCTTCTCTGTGGTCGTCCTCTTTTCCTCCTCCATGGCAGCTATATCTTCAACATCCATTGTCCTGTATATATACTATCCATCCTCTGTACATGTCCAAACCATCTACATAACACAACTCTCTCTATTTGTCCAGGCTTGGGACCAGCAATAGGAGTACGCTGGCTTGTAACGCTTGTCTTAAATTTCTGTTTTCCTAGCATTTAACGTAAAGGTCATTCTTAGGACATTGTGTTCTGACACCGACATAAATGGACAAGCTCAACTTCGTTTTATGAACCATGCCATTAAAACGGGCTGTTGGAAATGTACTCAGACACTTGAATGCTCAAACACTTCATTTGTCAAGGTTACAGTTATTGCTCACGGCAGCACCCAGCTATCTTTCATCTTTTCTTCATAATGAACACTGGCACTATTTTTTCTCATTGTTCTCACTTTCTTTTCTGCGTGCAACCTCGATAAGTGGTGCTTTCACTACACAGAAAATTGGGAGTGTTTTTTAGCTGTGCACATTTGTGTCCGGCTGTGTTCAAAAGGTGATAATTGCAATTGCTGGTAATTGTTCGCCTAAGTAATTTTTCAAGGAGTTCCCTGTTTAAATCAGAAATTCCTTTCGCACATTTAAAGACAAATAAAACCCTTTAATTTGTTTTTTGAGAGGGGAGTCGTATAACATCACACCCAGCTATTACAGACACCACAGAAGCGATCTCCTATTTTCAAAGACAACAAAGACATTTTGACAAGGTCAGTCAGTGAAAATGCCGTTAACCCCATTGGATTCCTGTTGAGTTGGGGCAAAGCGGAGGTCAGCCAGTGAACCCATGGCCCTCGCAGTTTTCACCAGCAGCAGAGGACCTGATATTTTGGCCCCACTGTGCCCTAATGAAATCTGTCAAGTAGGGAGGAGGGGACTTTTTAGGCAGGGCATGTAAGTCACCAGTGCGGCACACAAGCTACTCCTGACTTAATTTTTCCCCTTTCCTGACCCTCTTGCACAAGTAATCTTCTTCAAGTGCACAGGCAAGTTTGGTGCTTTAGGAGGGCTGCCATTTGCTGTTCAATAGCACTGAAGGGACATGAGTGGTAAAATTACAGGTCAATTCCTCTCATTAATGTGGACTTCACCCAGCTGTCCTGAGTGATTCTGTTAAGGCTGACACGGGGGGTAGGTTGCAGGGGACCATGTTTGCTCCACATAACTCAGACCCTTTTCTTCCACCCCACAGCAAGCCTCCCCTTGAAAACAAATCCCAAATGAACAGCAGTTTCAAAGTGCAATTTTTTTTAACATCTTTGAACGCCAGTCTGTTTCTTCCCCCAGTGTGTATAAAAAAAAAAAAAAAGGAATTGTTGGCCCACACAAACACTCATCTGTAACTCCCTGTGTGTAAACAAATGATCATGCATGGAAAGTCTCCGTGTATAATTTGCTTTCTGCCGCAGGGAAATTTGTTTGGGTTGTTATGTCAAGGGCTTTCCATGTTTAGACAGACTTGACATTGACATCTTTGTCCCAACAGCTTCAAAACTATTCCAAGGATTAAAGTGTGCAGATAAAATTCAAATGGCCTTTAGTTTTCAGCTTTGAAACTTAAACTTATTGCATACCCTTTTGCATATTTTTGATACAGCTAAGATATTTCAGAATTTACCCCCATTAAAACTTTATTTAGTAGGCAAGTCAAAACAGTGTAATGTAGAGTATATTAAATGTTAAAAATCTAAATGAAAACATGAAAAACCTAAAAAAAAAACCCCAAAAAACTAACTCATCTTAAAAATAGAGTAGATGGTCAGTCAGCTAGTCATGTTTTATTAAGCTGATATCAACACAGTAATAGTTGTATAATAAGGAGAAACTGTAATCTATACAGTGCTACAGAAATAAATTACGTAAAAAATCATCTACAGTAAATATTCACCATGACTAAAGAAAATTATTGACAAACACAGTGTGGCGGTGGTGTCGAATATATTTTAATATATAAAGTAATCCAACCTTTGTTTCCCTCAGACTTTGTCACAGTGGAACTGTGGTGACTACAAATTTCTTTCTAAGCTCTGGTAGAACTACTGAAGTGTCAGCACTGAAAACACTTTTTACTTATGCTCTTGATGAGTAGTATAGTATAATTATTTGGTGTGTAATTAATACTTTGTGTTACACAGCATACATGCTTAAAAAAATCATATCATATTTTGATCATTTTAGGGATTATGTGAGTCAAGATGCCTCCAGTATTTTGAATGTCCCTAAGGTGTCCCTCACACTGCTCAAGGAACTATATTATTAGCATTCAGAGAAGGTTAGAAGCAGAAATCTAACTTGACCAGGAAGCCAAGGCCCACTGACAGGATTACAAGGTTGCTTGGCTTCAGCATGGTAAGGCACTTTAGGGGGAAAAAGACAAGAGCAAACATGGGTAGAACAAAAAGGTGCTGTCACTGATTCTGAACTGCTGGCAAAGAATGTAGAAGTAAAACTGTCACCCACCTTCCTGTGGTATTGTTGTTCATTACATTGTATGTGTGATATATGGACAAAATTATTGGGCCACACCTCTTAATTATTGAATTTAGGTGTTTAATTCAGTCCCATTGGCACAGGTGTATAAAATCAAGCATCCAGCCGTGCAGTCTGCCTTTACTTGCACCCACTGAATTTGAATGTAGTACTGTAATAGGATGCCAATGTTGCAACAAGTCAGTTTGTGAAAATTCTTCCCTCATATTTCACAATCAACTGTAAGTTGTATTATTAAAATGGGAAGTATTTAGAAACCACAGCAACTCAGCCATGAAGCAACAGACCATGTAAAGTTATAGAGTAGGGTTGTCAAGTGCTAAGGCGCATAGTGTGTAAAAGTCACCAATGCTCCGTTGACTCAGTAATTGCAGAATTTCAAACCTCCATTAACATCAGCACATAAATTGTGCATGGACTGGGTTTCCATAGCTGAGGAGCTGCATGCAAGTTTTGCACCAACTGAGCACAATGCCACGTGTCAGATGGAATGTTGTAAAGCATACTGCCACTGGACTCTGGAGCACTGGAAATGTCTTCTGAAGAGTGATGAATCACGCTTCCCTATCTGGCAGTCTGATGAAAGAGTCTGGGTGTGGTGAACGCCAGGAGAACATTACCTGCCTGACTGCATTGCACAAACTGTAAAGGTTGGTGGAGGAGGGATAATGTTATGGGGTTGTTTTTCGGGGGCTGGCCTGGACCCCTTAGTTTAAGCGAAGGGAAATTTTAATGCTTCATTTTACTTAGGTATTTTGTGATTCCAACTTTGTGGGAACAGTTTAGGGAAGACCCTTTTCTGTTCCAGCATGACACTGCCCCAGTGCATGAAGCAAGGTCCATAAATATATGGTTGGGTGAGTGGTGTGGAAGAACTTAACTGACCTGCACAGAGCCTTCATCCTTTGGGTTGAATTACAGTGGTGATTGTGAGCCAGGTCCTCTTGTCCAACATCAGTGTCTGACCTCACAAATACACTTCTGTATGAATGGCAAAAATTCTCAGAGACACACTCCAAACTCTTGTAGAAAGCCTTTGCAGAAGAGCAGAAACCGTTGTAGCTGCAAGGTGGGGACTGACTCCATATTAATGCCTATGGATTGAGAATGGGATGTCAAAGTTCCTATAAGTGTAATGAGTTGACCTTTTAGTGTATGTGTCCTTCGGCAGTGGGTATGGCTAGCACATTTTTATATGACCCTCTAATACTTCCTATTGCAATACATTTACAGGATCATCTTCTTCCACATACAATAATAACTGAGATATTAATGTGCCTTTTGCTCCTGACAGCTCATTAAGTATTTCTGGCCAATCAATCACCAACCTACTTGGAGTGTAAACGCCCAGACAGATTGACCACTGCATCTCTTCTTATCACCTGTCCTCCACTTTGCTTTCACAAAGTTAAACGTTTGAAACCCTATGCCTTGATCACTGGCTGACACCTGATAGCTGTAGTTGAGGGAAAGATGGGGAAATTCCTGAGGAAAATCCAATGCAAAGCACCATCTATATCAGATTTTGGGCTAAGATTTATTTTCCAAGAATACAACGATGCTTATCGCATGGTGAAATACAGCATGGAATTTCTTCAGAACAAGATTGTGAAAGACCCTGATAACTGGGCTCAGACCTGAGCCATGATGGAAAACCTTTGTAGTGGCTTGAAGATGGCTTTTGAGATACTGCTCATTCACTTTGATTAAGCTGTGGTGAATCTGTGTAACGCTTACATGTGATTGAACTTTAGTGTTAACGTGTGATACACACTTTGTCACATATAATTACTGCTTTCTTCCTGAGAGCATACACTTGACCAGTGTATCAAAATTTTTATTGCACTCAAGCAAATAGTAAATCAGTCTCAAAATGCTTTTCTTTAAATTTTTTGATCACTACTGGCTTTAGTAACACTTAAATCCCAGTGAAGCTCATCCATTGTCTCAGCTACTAAAGACACAGTTGAACATAAAAACTGAATGCTAATTTTAAATCATTTAACAACTCGTCGTATAATTTCTAGACCCCTCTCTAGAGAATGTGGGGATGGCTATACTCTGTAGATCATGAAAGGCCACTCATTCATTTGCCCTACCTTGATTTATGTCCTGCCATGACCAGCTGCCAGAGCCATTTTGTGTTTGAGTGTTTGGAGAGCTTAAGGGGCGGGCTGTTGAAGGCGTTTTAGAAAAGGTCTGGGTTCTTTAATGTGACAGAAATCTGAATTGGAGGACCTCTCCGTCACACGATGTGCACACAAACGACATTTGTAGTTGGCTCTAGCTTGGACCAAGCATTTGTGTTTTCGGGCCATGGATTGAAGAAAGAGACTTGTGGCCAAGTGTCAGCAGGTTCCTGTAAACATATATAAATGTCTTATACACTCGCTGTTTTATGCCAGAGGCAACAAGAGAAAAATGAGGTCTGAACTGTGACTTGTGTGTATGTGTGGGAGGGAAAAAGATTGTAAGCCAGGGATGGTTATACCATTGAAAAGAGGAAATGAGGGTGAGGGTGAAGGAGAGAGGGAAAATAGGGTGAGCAAGAGAGGTTTCCTAAGCTAATAAAATGTTCGGAGGGACGGAAGCTGCCAGCCAGCATTCCTGTGCCATTAGATAAGTTAGCTCACTGCAGCCTCCAGTTTCTCTGCAGTGCTGAAGTGGCAAGCTGAGGTCACCAGCAGAGAGTGAGGGGGATGGTGTGGGCAATAAATTCAGAATGTGTTTGTGCACAGTTGCTGCTCCTAAACCCATGTAGCTGGTTGGTTGATGATTTACTTTTGAATTTATGGGTCAAATCTTCAAATGATCTTTCCTTTGCCTCGATGATGGTGTCTATTTAAAATGACCTTCAGCAGCAGTCACCGTATGAAATGTTTGCTTTAATATGAAATGTATTCCTGCTGCTAAACATCCATAAGTATGATTTCAGTTGACACATTTTGTGCAAATCTGCATGATGATTAATGGCATTTCCACGTATTTTGGTTTCTTAGACAGAATTTTACATTCAGAGCTGTGTGGTCTTCTGGGCCTAATTTTAGATTTTAAATGTGAGATTATGTGTCATGCATAGCACAGGTCAGATTGTGTAGCTCACACTGAATGCTACCATATTCACACCAGCCAAAAAGGCAGCACGGAAGCTTCTAAGTGTGACAGATTGCTGCAATACCAGCAAAGTCAAAAAGCTTTTCTTGCACACTCATGTTCACTTTGTCAAAATGAACCGTCTACATTGAATTGAAGGAATCCAAGATCTTGTTGCTTGTTTTTAATAAGCAATAGTAGCACATCCATATTCTCTCTAAGGTTTTAAATTTCTGAGCTGTAAAGTGAAATACAAGTTTTGCAGAAAATATTTGCCTCTAAGTAATTCTCCCTTTGGGAACTCTTTTGTACTATGAGATGGCTTATTTAAATGGAATGGGTGTTCTGTGAGTATTCCCCAGTAAAATGTGTGTGATCATTCTTAGCGAGACCTTCTGCCAGTGTCTTTTTACAGGTTTTACAATACTGACTGCAGCTGAGTCTGTTCCAAGTCATTTAGAAGATATCAGTCAGTCTTGCCCCCACGGCTTTACTGTGTGAAGAAGATTAAAAAAAGGATCTTTGAATTGTATAACTATCATCTATATGACACCCTTTAGCGAAGATTAATGTACAGATGCAGCAGCCATAAAGCACTTTTTCCTTACTTTGTGCACAGTTATATAGGAATTTCACAGTCAGATGTTTGGTGAATAAGCTGTATTCTTGTGTACTTTGATTTATTGTCTTAGAAAGAGTTAAGTTTTTTATTTTTTGTCTTACAGGAATGCTGGTGGTCAATGTTACTTGGAGAAACAAGACATACGTGGGCACTCTGTTGGACTGTACGCGTCATGACTGGGCTCCCCCCAGGTAAGAAGAATTGCCCTGGTCCTTTTTTTTCTTATACTCGGAGAAAACAGGGTTTGCATGCTGTTACATTTACCGTCATGAATAATAGCTGCAAAATGTCAAGGTAGAAATTTTTTCACAGTTGCCACAAATCACTGATGCTTACTCTTTCCAAGCTCTGTAGCTTGGTCTGTTAACCTTTTCAGATTCTGTGTGATAAAAATCTGGTGTAGCAGCATCAGCTTGTGCATCTACAGCCTTATGCACCAACTTGCCATTGGACCTACTGAGTACATTTTAGGCTTTATGTTGGGTCTGAGGAAACAGGATTCATTGCCAAACAGCTGATGTCCCAGGATGCAGCAATAGAATATAAAGTGACTAACAAGCCAGATTGCAGAATCTAGTCAGTGAACTGATGGCTTTTTTTCAATACTGTGTAACATTTTTCATCACAAAGGCTGCAAATTCTTAGATCGGTGTTATGTGGGTGGTAGCATGAGGTGTTGTTGTAATTTCTCAGTATTTGCCTTTGTTATGCAAAATCCAGTGTGTGTGTTGTGAAGTACGTTGCCAGGCACTTTGATTTAAAACATCTGCACTGTATCTAAATGTAAATATAAATCTATATTTGAAATGCATGGTTAAGTGCAACAGAAAAAAATCAAGGTTAAATCAGTGCTAATGGAAAACAAGAAGAGGCTATATAAGACTAATGTATCACCATATATCACAGTAGTGCTCAGTGCATGATGTTTGCTGGGCTGCATTTGCACCAAGATAATCTTATGTTTGCAACACAACCACATTAGGGACAAACCATGCATAATTCAGAAAGCTTTCAACAGACTGAATATAAACTCGGGCTTGTAATGTGTCTAAATTCCTGTACCAGGCAGACTACGGATGTATTCACATCCCCTGCTGAGGTTGAAATTTTTTGGAGAGACTTGTAGAGGAAGCTGTGAGTCATACCAGCCCTGTGTCTGACTTTGTCACAGACTGCTAACCTTCACTGCTGTGCAGAAGATAATTGCATTACTGTTATGGAGAGATAAGGCCAAACTGCTATTTTAAGTATTTGAATGACTACGTGTTTTGATTACAAAGCAGTTTGAATGTTCATGGCTGTCTTTTCAAATAACGCTTACATGTCTTTCATTTGGAATGTCATGTGGCCTTATTTAAAGTGCTTACTCTCTTATGCAGCACAAAATATCAGTGTATTATGTTACAAGAGGACAGAGTGGGAACAATAGTGTATCTATTTTGATATCGGTGCCATTGTTTATTCCACTGGTTAGACTCAATAGAACTTTAACTCTCCACTATTGTTATCCGTGGTATTATAGTTCTTACTGATATGACTTTTTTTTGCTTTCTGAATGTGCTGTGAGATAATGAGGACGTGTGGTATGTTATTTGGCATGCTGGCAGAGTAGATAACCTTGTTTCTGACATTGCCATGGAAAATATAAACAAATCTTCCTCACACTAACTTTAACAGTGGTCTGGCCAAGCATATAACTTAGAGAGAGATTAAAAAAGAAATCTCTAAAGATCCCTGCTAGAAACCGAACCCTTTTTCCTCATAATCAGGGCAACAGCAGTTTGCCTTCCAGATACAAGTGCATTTAACATAAGATCACTTGTCACATCTTAATTACACATGGGTGATTTCCATTACACAAAAACAATTGACAGCACCACTGATGAGATTTGTCATTTTTCTTGACAGACTGTTGATCATTGTCATAAAACCAATTATATTTAGAATAATTTAATGCTGTGAAATAATAAAATGGAAAAAGTCTAGTGAGGTGTTGATTGGAATAATATAATTTGGTTTCCACAATAATGTTAATTTTAAAAATTCATGAGCGAAATGAGTTTCCATTAAATTATTTTCGACTAAAACAAAAAAACATTGAGTTGTACTTTAATCAATAATCGATACTTGGCAATGTGAACTAAATATTTTTTCTTTTTTGACACTGTTGCAGGTTTTGTGAATCCCCTACAAGTGATCTGGAAATGAGGAATGGTCGTGGTCGAGGTAAACGAATGAGACCGAATAGCAACACCCCTCTCAACGAGAACAGCAATTCATCAGACAGTAAGGGCGCCACTAACAATAAGACACGTGCGGCTTCTAACAGCAAGGGTCGGAGGGGCAGTCAGACGCCGTCGGAGCGCCGTACCCCTCCAAACAGTACCACTGAGGACATCAAGGCCAGTCCCTCTTCGGCTGGAAAACGC
>VUQH01035134.1:49190-68777 GCA_015106775.1 Etroplus canarensis
ACTTGAATGCCTTTTGGATTTAAGCATACAAGGTGATGTGCATTTGTGTAATGAGGGAGGGTGTGACCTTAGGAGATCAACACCCTATATCAGGTGTGCACAATTATTAGGCAGCTTCTTTTCCTCAGGAAAAATGGGCCAGAAAAGAGCTCTAACAGACTCTGAACAGTCAAAAACTATAAAACACCTTTCAGAGGGATGCAGCACTCCTGAAATTACCAAGATATTAGGACGTGACCACAGAACCAGCAAACGTTTTGTTGCAAATACCCAAAAGTGTCACAAGAAAAGCGTTGAGAAAAAGATGCTAATGAACTGCCAAAGATTTGAGAAGAATCAAACATGAAGCTACCAGGAACCCATTATCCTCCAGTGCTGTCATTCCAGAACTGTAACCTACCTGGAGTCAGAGACATGGCCAAAGTAAGAGAGGCTGAAATCCAATCGCCACTGAACAAGACACACAAGTTGAAATGCCAAGACTGGGCCAAGAAATATCTGAAGACAAATTTTTCAAAGGTTTTATGGACTGATGAGATGAGAGTGACTCGGACCAGATGGATGGGCCTGTGGCTGGATCAGCAGTGGACATAGAGCTCCACTCCAACTCAGATGCCAGCAAGGTGGAGGTGGGGTACTGGTGTGGGCTGAAATCATTAAAGATGAACTTGTTGGACGTTTTCGGGTTGAAGATGGACTTGAACTGAACTCCCAAACTTATTACCAGTTTGTAGAAGACACTCTCTTCATGCAGTGATACAGGAGAAAGTCTGTATCTTTCAAGAATACCATGATTTTCATGCAGGATGGAATGCTCCATCTCATGCATCAAAGTACTCCACTGTGTGGCTAGCCAGTAAAGGCCTTAAAGACGAAAGAATAATGCCATGGCCCCCTTCCTCACCTGACCTAAACCCAACTGAGAACTTGTGGACCCTTCTTAAACATGAGATTTACAGTGAAGAAAAACAGTGCACCTCTCTGAACAGTGTCTGGGGAAACTGTGGTTGCTGCTGCATAAAAAGTTCATGGTCCATGGATGGAAGACTTTTGAGTGTTTATTGGTGGCTATATTGGTCACTGATTTATTTTTTGAAATGTTAGATATGTTTATTTGTGAAGTTTGAATTCTTAATTATTCTCACTTTACCAGATGAAAATAAACAAGTGAGATGGGAATATTTTAGGGTTTTTTTGAGTTGTGTAATAATTCTGCACACTAATAGTTGCCTAATAATTGTGCGCACGCACACACACACACACACACACACACACACACACACTCTCATACAAAAGCCAAAACCTCACTTTCACTTCCTTTAAATATTCAGGTTTGAGGTTTATTAACATTTTGGATTGACCAAGAGCACTGTTGTTGTTAAATAATAAACTAATCCTCAAAAATGCAACTTGCCTAATAATTGTGCACAGTGTAGGTGTTATCTACACAGACTTAAACAGCACCACAAATTACAGCCTCTGTCATCAGCAAAATGTGTTTAAAATATCAAAAGCAAATGTCCTCATTATGCATAATGCCACCTTTAGGATGCCTATATTATTTTGAAAATGGAATGTACCATATAGATATAATTTTAATTCAGTTGTGTGTACACAGTAAAATGCATCTGTTTGTATACTTATGTTAAATCTGTAATGTAAATTAAATTTAAATAATGCAAACATGTAAATATTAAGAAGTTTAAGATGATAAACACACAAGTTCTCATTTTCCTCCACTGCTGACCTTAAACAGTACCAAGGTGCAAATGTGAATAAAGCATTTTTTTCTTACTGTGTTTTAATGTGTTTAATGAATCTCTGCTTTGTGTCCTTCACAGGAAAATCTGACCGTCACACCTCAACCCTGCAAAGATTCATGTGACTGGCTCACATGAGAACAAGATCTCCCGGGTGTTACCTTTTAGACATCAGTTGAATGGTGTTTCTATCTTTATTTTTTAGTTCTCCTGCCCCAAGACTTGGCAGACTGTTGTTGTTGTTGTTGTTTTTTTCCTCCCGTCGTAAAAGACCCCAAATTCTCCAGACCTTGGACTGTAACAGAACTGATAATAACCCAGGTTCAAAGCCATCACTCTGCCCCGTTATGCAGAGGAAACACCAACCCGCTGATTATCTAGTCTTTGCACTGTCAACAAATACAATGCAAAAAGAGACTATTGGACTGCCAGAACAGCTGTTTTTGTTGTTGTTTTTTTTTTTTTTTTTCTTGGACTGCATTGTTTTGTTTCAGTTTGTTTTTGTCACACGCAGAAAGAAATTAGCAGGGGATTTTGGGAAGTTGGGTGGCCAATGGGGAAAACGGGGTCAAACTAAATTAAAGACTGTTTTTTAAAAAAAAAAAAAAAAGTGAATCACGTTGAAATTGTTTTCAACTCTGTCTTTGGCTTGTTGTATGCCGTGAAACAACAGTATATCCTTAACTTGACAAATGTTTGGCTATATTTCGTGGGGAGAGGGAATATGGCAACAGCTGCTTTCTTCAGAGACTTAAGAGCCTGAGACTGAAGTTTTTCATTTTCCATCGTCATTGTTTCCCATCCACTTCAAACCCTCACCTCTTGTTTCAGGGATGATGTCATCATATTCTGCGAAGGGACCGTGTACACCTCAGTGGAGAGTAAACACTATTCATGTTTTCTTTACTTCTACTCCATATCATTGTGCTCATCTTTGAATGTGTGTGATGCTGGTATCGGTCCTGTTTTTTTTCCCCCCTCATAATGAAAGGGTCACATCTGTCTTGACCCTCAAATGGTGAAGCCACATTAGCGAGCGATGAGTTCACGGGGCGTTTGTCATCACGACATCGGGCCACTTGTGTGGGTTTTGGTATTTTACTGTTAAGATTGTGCTTCTTTAAGCTTGTCAAGTTTGATTGTTTCCTGTAAACAATGTGAAAGTTCACTCATGTATTTTTCTGCTGTAATATAGACTTTTATCCTACTTTATGTGCATAAATGTTTATATTTATCCCAGCACGCAGCTGCTTAAAAAAACTGTTAAATAGCTTTCACTGCGCTTACCATTTTGTGCTCAGATGGTTACTGTTGCTGTAGAGCCCCTGGACATCTTGTGTACTTCTTTTTTGCCCCACAGGATTTGCTTGACCTCAAACTTGATTCTCATTTCCATTCATCTTAACAAGCAGTGTGCAGGTTGGTTGATTGAAGACCTCTGAGTTACTGTCCACGTCTTCCAACTCGGAACTGACAGTTTTACGAGCTGCGATCAAAAGTTCCGGGGCTTCTTCAAATTTAGCCATTCTCCCCTTCAAGGTCATCTTCTGGTGCACTTCCGGACTGCCTTCTACTTTAACACACCCATTTTTTTACCAGCATTGCGCACCATGAATTCCTCTCTCAGGGTCAGACAGTTCAGTACAGAATTCTACTGTAGCAACGTGAGGTGTCTGAGGGAGAGCACGAACACTTAAACTGCCCTGGCACCCAGCACAATGATAACATGGGAGTTACCCGTATTCGACAGGTTTGGATTCCTGCAGTTTGTTCACTTCCCCAAAATAAAAGTCAAGTTGAGGAGAGGAGGGGAGGAGGAGGCTGCACAGGTGCAAGTGCAAGGGAACAGAAGAGAATGGGGAGGGGAAAGCTGTCATGCTAAAAGCACAGCAGTGCTAACCAAGAACATGAACTTGACTGGGAGATCAGGCAGTCATCAGTGGGGAAAAAAGGTAAATCAGTCTGATTTTTAGGTTAATGTATGGTGTCAAAAGACTCAAATTTGTCTTGGTGCTTCGCTTGCTCATGTGGCTTCGCCATAACACACATTCACCTCAAACTATTGTGAGCTTGTTTTTATTTTTTAAACTAGCAGCTAGCTTTGGATTAGTCTAAAAGTGGGCAAAAGAGTCTGATATGTCAGACAGCAGTTTTTTTTATTTGAGTTGTTGCCTGTCCTGGAAGGTCAGCTTGTTAGCACATTAAACATAAGATAACCCTAAAAAAAAGTAATTCAGCTGTTACTATTAAAAACATGACCCAATCAGATGTTGACAAAAAAAGAAGTGTGAGGCAGTCAATATGTAACATGGAGAAGCATGGTAAATTAAATGAAATGGGACCTAAAGTAGGGATGCTCAAAGGTGGCCTGCCTGCTGAAAAGCGGCTCTCAGCTGTCCTTTGGAGTTCTAGAGGTGGTCCCATTCTGTAAATTCAGTCTGGTTTTTAAAAAAACAGTCAGTGTCGATATGTCCTATTGTACCACAGCTCCCTCTTGGCTTTACAGTACAGTTCTCCTATACCTCAGGGGTTGTAAGTGAAATTCTATACACATGCTATTTGCATTGATTTGAGAGGGTTTCTGTGTATTTGGGGGTGGGGGGGGGGCAAGCACATTTTCTGCTCTGGTCTGGCTGGATGTGATGTGCTGGTTAATTCAGGATAGGGCATTGTGAAAGATTAATGTGGGCTGTGGCTTGTGACCAGTCTTAATGTTCCTCTAAAGCATTATAATGAGAGTAGAATATTGACCATGTTGTCATTAAATTTAATTTTATTGATTTTTTTTTTTTTTGGCACTACACTTTTGTTCCTATTGTTGTCGTTTTGTTTCCCTCATTAAATACTCTGCATGATCAAATCCGTAAACCACCAGTTGATCTCGTGTCTAACACCCTCCGACGTTGGATGTTAGCTGCTTTGTTGAGACACTACTCATGGTTACGAAACTGCAGCACTTCATTTTGAGGTTCTTGGACATTCCAAGTAAATAGGTTGCCAGTTTCTCGTCCCATGGAGGTTTGCGAGGATGGTACATAGTTTGACTTTTTGCGCATTTCAAAGAAGAATGGCTGAAAAAGCTGAATGTGGTGGTGTTTGACGTGTACTTAATCTGTAAGGGTAATCTAGGCAGCTGTGATGTTGTCATTAAAGTCAGTGGGTTTTAGTACCAGCAGACTGCATACAGTACATATAGTTTTTATCAGACAATGGTTGTGACAAGTGCATTTGTTCTCTCTCTGAGAGTAGTAATGTTATCTCAGTAGTAAGCAAAGCCCAGTGAAAATCATATATACTAAAGTGTATGAAAAAGCCAGAAAAGTAATGTTTTGCTATCAACATATTGGAAAGTGCTTGGCTCTTGTATTTTGCAGGACTGTATTTGTTTCATGGTGAAGAGTATATTTATTGGCCAGCAGTTGTCTCAATTGGTGCCTAGTTGAACATTCTCCTGTGAAAACGCAGAGACACTTGCTCGTTTGTCCTTTCCTGACCTGCCTACCCTCACGCAAACCCCCCACCCCCCATCCCCTTCCACCCCTCTCCCAAAAGTACCTGATCTGGTGCTTTGCAAGGATGTTTACAATGTTCTTCATTTTCTTTCTGTGTGAGAAATTCAGAACTCTGTCCCCTCTCTTCATTTCTCCCTCCCTTCAGGAGTTTGTGTAAAGTGTACATTACCATGGTTCTTTTTTATACAATACTCTGTAACTTGCCTTTGTAAATTTGGGCTGGAAAAAATAAATCTTTTTATGAGACAATCTGTCCTGGGAGCTGCTTAATGGCTTGTGCTTGGTCGATGTTGGATTTAAGCTTATAACACCATTAAGTGATCCTAATTCTAATCTTTTGTTTGTTTGTTTTTTTTTAGAAAGCTCTACCATGAAAATGAAAATGCTTTTTATATTTGTTTGCCACCTTTGGAGAAGGTCAGCTACAAGAATGCAGTGTTCCAGCAAATTTCCTCCAACCTTGAACGTTGTCTTCATGAAACCCATTTTAGGAAACTTAATTTTTCGTATGTTTATTTCAAACTTGGCCAGTGAGAGTTCAGTCAATAGATGATAAAATATTTATATCCAATCACAATATGCAAAAAGTCCCCAGCATGAGGCGAGTGTTTTGAATGTGCTTATAAATTGATTTTCCTATCCTGGATTAGTCTAAAAGCTTGAAAAACAGATTAGTCTGCAGAAACTGCACTGTGGCACATGGCCACATGAGCGCAGTGTCTCTAAAGAGGCCACAGTCAGTCTCAGCCAGATTAGATGTCTGATTTTTTTTTTTTTTTTTGCCTCTTTCAGAGTTTCACAGCTCACTTACTGGCAGTACTCATGGAGCACAGTGTGCATGCACTTAAACAGAATACATGTGATGCTGGTCTGGGAAACACCTGAACTGTCAACAGTTGAGTCTCTTCAGTGCAAAACTTTATCTGTGTCTGATGTGCCATCAACTTGGATCAAGCAGTTGGGATATTTTTAACTGCCCCTAATGCTCCTGAACTTAGAGTACACCCCGTGCATTAGCATAATGCAACATCAGTGACAGGGAGTGATTAGGCCAGGGATGATTTTGGTGAGTGTAAATGTGAAATCTGATTATCCTCTATGCTCTCAGCTCTGAGGAGGGAGGAGGGCTGGAAAGAGAGAGAGAGAGAGAGGCTGGGGGAGAGATTCAGAGGGAAGGAGGGGTTAAGATACCAATGTGCTGAGCCAATGGCTTTTCCACAGAGCAGCTGGCTGGCATCAGGGCAGGACAGGCAGAGGAAGGATACCTTGAGGACGCCTTTCACCCACTAACTGTAGGACAGTAGAGGTGACTTCCAGGAGGTGTTCATGGGATGCACTATCTACGCAGCCAGCCCTAAGGCTCTGCCTGCCGACGAGGCCCCAGGCCAGGACAGATACTATCCGCTCCCCCACTACCGCCACCCTCATGGTAACTGCAGTCAGAGGATAGCGGCAAGCAGAGCCAGGTCAGTGAACAGCACACAGGAAGTGCACTAAGGTGTTTTAAGGATGCTTAGACTGTGATGAAGGAGATTTGGACTGTGCAAATTATAGTCAATGTATACATTTCATATAAACAGATAAAAGATATTGAAGCAATGTCAAGATTTCCATGCAGCTTTTCACAGTAGCAAGAAATCTACTGCTTATGCCTGTAATTTAAGTTTGTTTGTCTCAGGGTGTCAGATGCTAGACACAAGAAATACATTGAAACATGGACGGCAGAGGAAAAGGAGGGGTACAGGCTGCCAGCAGCTCAGGATTTTAGACAACATGACTATACGCCTGTCATAAATGGAACCACAAATTATGTGACCCGCCCCTACAGCAGCACTGGGACTGTGAACACAAGGCTCTTAAGTGAAACATTCTGTCTAATCCCGGGGTTCTCAAACCGTGGGGCAGGGAGCTGCTGCAGGTGGGGTGCAGACAACCAGGAACAAAAATATGAAGTGAAACTAAGGTGAATAAATATGATTTTTTTTGTTTGATTTTGGAAAAAAGAGACTAAGAGTATGCTGATGTTATTTTACTGATGATATGCAGCTTTATCTAAGTAAAATTAAACATGGATCCTTTTTTATTGTTAGTCACTGATCAAACTTTGGGGTGTGGGGCACAAACTTCTTTTCAGTTTCTGAAGTGGGGCATGCCAAATAAGTTTGAAAACCACAGATCTAACCTGAGATCCCAGACTGAGTCCTCTTACTCCACACAGACAGCTGGTGCTTGAACCTTTCCTGGACTGAGAGGAGAGCAAGCAGTGAGACTTCTTCATACATCGTTAAGACTGCTTCCCCATTAAATCTTCCACCTCGTGGTTGTGCACCATCTGTGACTGTAGATGAGGGTGAAACACCCCTTTATTTGGTCTGTAATGTCATGTAATAATACAGACATCACATGAGAGCTGTTGCTTATTCACTATGAAAGTAGCAGGGGTGTTTCCAGGATTTTTTGAATGGGGGGCACGGGAAATCATTAAATTTAATGAGAAATAAAATCAGTGTTGGGCGCTGGTGTAGAAAACACTGGGCACATTTTTTGACTCGTGCAGCGCTGCATGCTCCGACAAATTTAATGCAAAAAAGTGCCACTGCACAAGAGTTCAAACATTTTGTGTTCAGTAATTGTTCTGCAAAGTGGAAAAAGAAAGTATTCATACTGTTTTCTTAAGTTATAATGCTACTTGAGTTGCTTAAGAGTGCACAAGTTGTAAAATCAAAGTATATTGTGGCTCAAGGGGTGTCCCCGGTAGCGTAGTGGTTTGCGCATTCGTCTTACAAGCGAAAGGTCTCTGGTGTGATCCCAGGTGGGGACACAAGCCCCTCTCACCATGGAGGGTGTGTCAGGAAGGAACTGGCGTAAAATGTCTACCAAATTACCAATGTGGATTAATCTGTTGTGGTGACTTCTTGATGGAGAATACAAGGGAGCAGCCGAAAGGTACATTGTGCCTCAAGTTGTGTTCTTCTTTCAGCTGCCGGGTAAAGCAAATATAGTTATTTCAAATGCCACTTTTTATAATCATATACATTATATTATTGGGTCATAATTAGAGATTTTTTGATGTGTTTATCAGTTTAACGTTGCAGATATTGACTGATATTATTGCTGGGTAACTTGATGGATAATAATGTAATTTATCTAAAAAATAAAACTAATAAAATAAGCAACTAAGGTGGACAAAGCACAATATTTGCATCCAAAATGTGGTAGAACAGAAGCACCAACTATCAAAACATAGAAATACTTAAATAAAACACATGAGCATTGTAAGATTAACAGTAAGCTGGTTCAATGGCATTAGTGGTGGGGCAATTCTATTTCAAGGGGGGCTGGTACCACCCCATGCCCCATTGTAAACACACTCCTGGAAAGTAAGCCTTAAAAAGTTTATGAAAAAGCTGAATTATTTTCAGTCCATACATTGGTAACCAACAAAATAAATGTGGGACAAACATTGTGTTTGTGTGGGACGCATGTAAATATGTCCAAAATATCCAAATATGTTACATTTGATTGCAACTTTTCCAACTCTCTTGCCAAGAAAATACCATAAGGATAAAAGGAAGCTTAGGTTTCTTCTTATGGTCTCATGATAATCTTAAAACACTCCTATATTTTCTTTTATTTCACTGTGACTTCAGCTACTGTTCCGTTTGGTAACCATCTGTGGGTTTCAATGCATCCTTAGATCAACATGCCTTTTTTGAGCCCTATCTAACAATTTTAGAATTTTTTTAGCCAATTATGACAAACACATACAGTACACTGTCTCTCTTCATGCTATATTTTTCCTTGTACGAAATAGAAAAATAATTAAATAAAGAGACAGAAACTCTGGTTCTCAATATATAGAGCTGCTTTATTTTTTATGTGGTAGTTTCCATCATGTTTACAAAAAATCCACAAAGCTTGTGAGTTTTCGGTGATTTATAACTTTTCCTGAAGGGCATACCATTAGACAGCCTAACTTTCGCTGTGTTCATCACATGCATCAGTATAAGCCATAATTTAGAAAAGTGCATGTCCTGCAGAACTGATCAAAATGTGGGCGGCTGTCTCAATATGTGGGACGGGGACAAAGGATAAAAATATGCAGTGCAGTCCCACATAAAGAGGGAGAAATTGTCACCCTAATGGTAACTTGCAAGTAAGATACAATTAGGATGATCAAATCCCAACAAACTGACTGTTTGGAAAGTGCCTGACTGAAACTATCACTGTTGCTTTTTACATTATATGTCTGCTAATCTTTGGTTTTAGGTTAAAATGCATCCATATACTGTAAATTAGCACATCGCTTTTTGAGACTCAAATGTACTGTGTTGCTTCATGTTGTTTACTCCCCGTGTAAACTGGAAAAACACAACAAACTCTCTGAGAATGGCCTTTTACCCAGGTATAAAGGGTTTCACATTTTATTTGTGAAATGTATCATATCCTGTTAAAATCTGCATAACCTTTAAGTCTGGGTTGACTTCTAATTTTCTCAGGCAGTTGTAGCATCCGGGTATAAGGTGGCATTCCTCTCTGTGTTGGCAAATACCACAGAGACGGACAGGCACGCTGTACCATAAATCCCGCGTAAGTCCAGTGGCACTGGGAGGGCCAATTGTATGGGGCTGATACCACCCCATGTCCCATTCTAGACATGCCCCTGGAAAGCAAGCCTTAAAAAGCTTATAAAAAAACATGACTCATATTCGGTCCATACAATGGCAACTTGCAGATGAGATGCAATCTAACTGTCTGACATTATCAGACAGAAAAATATAAAGATAAAAATTAAAATATATGAACCCTATAATGCAAGAAATTTACCTTCAGCTGCTCCCTTATATTCTCTTCAAGGGGCCTCCACAGCAGATTAATCCACATCAGTAATTTGGCAGAGATTTTACACCTGATGCAATCCCTCCATGGTGAGACAGCCTTGTCTCCACCTGGATTTGAACCAAGGATCTTTCACTTATAAGGGAAATGTGTAAACCACTACACTACAGGGACACAAATCAAGAAAGTCAATTTGTACTATAAGTACTCTTGAGTTAAACAATACTACATATACACACATACACTACTCACAAAAAGGTAAGTATAATTTCAGGATCCACCTAAAATGCACTAGAACCTTTACAGGTGAACTTAATTTGACCACTTTTGAATGCGCATGTCCAACTGTTCAGTGTTTCAGTAGTTTTTGCATAACTTGCTGGTCTCTAACAAGGTGCTTAACAACAAAATTCACAACTGGTGTTTGATCCATGAATCGACCAATGCATTTTCTAGTTCAATTAGAATCGGTATTTAAACAGTCCCCTTCATCATACTGTTCACATTTTGACATCATGAGACCAAGAGGACACCTAACAATTGATCAGCAGTACCTCTTCAAACAGGATGTTCTCAGAGAGAAGTGGCCACTGAGCTTAGAGCATCACAGAGTGTCATCAGCAGGTTGCAGCAGAGATACAGAGAGACTGGAAGAGTCACAGAAGTTGAGCTGTAATTGATGGTGAAGGGCACATGACACATTATTGAGACATTGACATGTTTTATTGTGGTGTACCCACCACTGTTGTTGTCTTTTGTTTCAATAAATTGATTGAGATGAGGAAATCACCATTGCATGCTTCCACTTAAATGCCCTACTTTCATGATATAATATCACTGTAGTGTGAACTTTTTACATTTTCCATAAATTTCACCCAAAAGCCAAATATCCTTAATTTTTTGTGAGTAGCATACATATTATATAATGTGTGTGTGTGTGTGTGTGTGTGTGTGTGTGTCCTGTAGTGGTGTGGGTTACACATTTGCCTTACAAGCAAAAGGTCCCCGGTGTGATTGCAGGTGGGGATACAAGCACTCCTCACCATGTAGGGTTGCCTCAAGAAGGGCATCCAGTGTAAAACGTCTTCATATATATATATATGTATATATAAATTTTTTTATGACATGGATACAATGACAAATATTGAACAACAAGACAAATACTGAGGCACTGCCTTTGGATCCTGTTTTATGATTTAATATAAAATCCTCAGCTGGGAATGTGAACACGGAGTTCTTTTGAAAAATCTGAGCTCTTTGTGGAGACGAGGCCCATGAGTCACTTTTGATTTCCATTAACTTTGTCCTGGCAAGCGAGCCGTGGCTGCAGCTCCGAGTGTCTGCGGGGAAAAAATAGCCTGGGTGTAATCCCCTGCCTGCTGTAAACAGCCCACACTGGGCTCATAGGTAAGCTCAGCCCACCTCTGCGCAGTCTGCTGAAGACGCAGCGGCTCCGCTGCTTCAGCTGTAATTACTGTGGTGGGAAACTCGGTGGGTGTTTTTTTTTTTTGTTTGTTTGTTTGTTTGTTTTTTTGCCGGCTTGTCGTGGAAAAGGAGCGCAGATGAAGTGAAGGATGCAGCGCAGACGTCAGGAGTTTAGAGGAGCTACGAGTTGACAGCACAGAAGAGAAAGTGAGAGCAGCCTCTGAGCCACAGGTTGGTTATTCTAATAAGAACAGTTTACAACAGACGCACCCGCTGTGTGTGTCTATCCTGTCATTTTACAGAGGAATCCACGCAGATTTTTAACAAACCGTAATTAAAATGTATTTTTGTATTGCTGCTTGTCGCCTCCATGTATTCCAATCCTTTCCGCTTTTAATTTGAAGGGCCCCGCCTGTTCCCCTCGCTCTCTTGTCAAGCTTCACATCCATTCTGCTTTTGTTCATGTTCATGCTGATATATCCCAGGGATGAAATGTATATGCAGGCATGTTTCAATGAAAGGTGAGGCTGGCCCACCTGTTTATCAAATTAGATTAAAAAAATGTATTTATTACATGGACTAATGAGAAACAACTAGAAACTTTTGAACGAAACCATTAAATCCCTGAAATCCCATTAAACCATAATCTTTGTGCTCCATTCAGTCTTTGGTGAGATGAAAGGCTGTATATGTTTTTTTATTTGTTTCACAGACCAGTTGACATAAGGACAAAAAAGAGAGGAGAGAAAATCATAATTATGCTGAGTGATGCAGCAGAGCCCTGCTTATGCTTTTCCCATTGAGGATTTTTAGGGGTTTGTTTTATTTTATGAGCGCTCCTGCGACTACATTTAAAGCTACAAATCTGAGAGAAACCTCCTGCTGACAGCCTTGCTGTTCCTATAAGAGGAACTCATGCTTTTCTGTGCATCAGCTGTAAACAGTACAGATGTTACTCTCTTGTCTCATTGACACATCTGATGTTCTTGAATCAGTTCAGTGCCTCAGCACCAAAAAAAAGGGCTTGACTTTAGAATAAGAAGGAAACTTGAAAGTATTTACATCAAACAACAACTCTGAGGCATAGGGCTGAAGGGAAATAGGAGGTGGAGAGAGTGCAGCAACAATCTCAGTGACAAACAAGCTTAACAAGATTACAGTTTATTGGATTGAGGGATGTCTTGTGACAGCAAAAATGTTTGCGTCCAAAGAAGAGACAAAGAAGGACATGGAGACAGAGAGGTGGAGAGCAGGAGGCCTTTCAGTTCAAAACAGTCATATAAGAAAGACTGCTGAACCAAAGCAGGGTCAAAGCTTTGAAGGCAGCACAGATGTGTGTATTGTCTTGATCCAAGCACTGACATAAGAACACAAGGTTTGCTGCTTTGTCACCTAATCTTGGGGCTCTCGCTGCACATGGTGTGTTTAATGAATGGGCCATGTCCTGTTTCTCAGTTAAAACTCCTCTCTGCTCGGGCCTCACAGTAGTGGAACAAACGCTTCTGAAGTCACATCAGAGTTAACTTCCTACCCAGCTTCTGCGGGCTTGTAGAGACACAGCTCCTCAGAAAATGATAAACTTTAAGCTGGAAAGGAATAAACCATCAATTATGTGTTTATTATTTATCCATTCATGGCTCTGTGGGGACATCTGGCCATCTTCACGGAGGTGGAGCGTGGGCGGAGGAAGAAACCTGTTAAATCTGATGCTGATCTGAACACATTTGTATAAAATTGCAAAATAGGTAACTGGTCTTGGCATTGGCTTACTAAGTATGAATTTAGACAGCGTCCTCCTTCAGATAAACAAGATTTCATAGTAAACTTTCTGATCAAACTGTGAAACAGAAAAGATTCATTATTTTGACTTAGTCTGGGAAAACTGTGACAGAGCTCACCAGGCTGTTTTTTTTCCAGCAGCATGGCATTAAACATAATGAATGACTGTCTCATGACTTATTTACCTTAGAAACTGGTCCGCCTGGCATGTTCTGTCTCAGTTTGCTGTCCCAAATAACACGAACAGTCAAACTTTAATCTAAGGTTTAAGTGCACACAATAACTGTGCAGACAGACGTGCTAATATAGTCAGATGACTGAGAGAAAATCACAGGTTGTGGTGTATTTGATTCAACGTTCATTGTCTCCTTCCAGGAAACATACAGACTAAATAAACCCCATTTCAGATGGCTTAAACATCCTCCTGACCAAACTCTCAGTCATATGAGGATGTTTTATTCCAGGGCCGCTTGTGTCGGTCACTATATTGCATTGCAGTAGGTGTTTCTAAAGATTTTTGGATTGCAAGCGAAAATTTGGTGAATGAGTTAAGCAAAGAGCCAAAGTCTATCCCCTGGAACTTGGACAAGGACATGGCCCGGTGTGTAAAAAATCCCAGCTGCTGGGTAAAAGGTCAAAGAGCTTCTTTCTCCCTTTAAACCAAAATAAGACAATGAAGTATCCACGATATCAAAATTAAGTCTTTGCAAGACGATTTTTAAGCTAGAGCTAGTAAAAATGAACAGAAATCACAGTACTATAGCAGCGCTTTTCTAAGTTGGTCAGCTAAACTAAGCATAATATAGAATAACACACAATGCATTGCTTTTTGCATAAGGACAGAACTCTATTAATTTTTTGCATAAAATAACCTACATGTCATCTGAAATGTCATCACTTCTTCTTAATCTGGTCCTCACCAGGTTCAAAAACTATTTAAATCTAACTTCAGGTGTAAAACAACACATGACATATTACACTGTGTCATTATCTAGTTAACAAAAATGAAGCTAAAGCCATGTGTGGAAAAACTAAGTACACCCTATGAGTTAATAGCTTGTAGAGTCACCTTCAGCAGCAATAATTCACAGTAATTGTTTTCTGTATGACTCTGTCAGTGTCTCATGTTGTGGTAGGATTTTGACCCACTCGTCTTCACAAAATTGCTTCAGTTCATTGAGGTTTGCAGGCTTTCATTTATGCACAGCTGTCTTAAGGTCCTGCATTTAACTGGGTTGAGGTCTTGACTTTGTCCGGGCCGTTCCCTTCTTTTTTCAGCCATTCTGTTGTAGATTTCCTGCTGTTGACTCAGTTTTGGGCAAGCTTTAGCTGTTGGACAAATGGCCTCATATTTGACTCACACTAGAATACTTTGGTATACAGAGAAGTTTGTGGTCGGCTCAAAGACTGCAAGATGTCCAGGTCCCGTGGCTCCAAAAGTCATCACCCCTTCACCGCTTTGCTTGACACTTGGCATGCGGTGGTTGTGCTGATATGCTGAGTTTGGTTTTCACCAAATGTGACACTGTGCCAGTATCCCATTAAGGCCAACCCAGCAAACATCATCTCCACCAGTAAAAACTGGTCCCAGTACAACCGCAAAAACTGAACAGTAGACAGTCAGATGTTGACGTTTAAACATAGAATAGAGGCTGGGTTAGACCGTCCCTTAGAGAGTAAGAAATGTAGATCAGATTATTGCTATGAAGGAATTAAATGTGTCTTTGTTTTTTTTAAACACTGGCAACAATTCTAGAATGGTTGTGAATAGATGTCCACACATTTTTTCCATGTACACAGACTACTCTTACTGTAGCCTGTCTTTTTAAAAAAATAAACAACACTTTTAAGCAGTTCATGGTTATGCACATCTCCATTCTGTCTTGTTTACAGCATGGTGAACTTAACGTGTGTATTAGAATCATTGCCTTTTTGTCCCTGATGTCAGCACTACAAGTCTAGGGATGTTGTATGTACATATGAATAATGAAATAACTCAGTTGGATCAGATGTGAGCTATGGTGATGGAGGTTGTAAGTTTGAGTCACCTCCCCTGTGTGTGCTTTTTTTTTTTTTTAAATTCCCTTCTCATTCTTTCTGTCAAGATTGTTTTGTGTATTTAGCTTTGTTGTAATTGATAAAGAGAAATGAGAAACACAAACACAAACTCTCTCTTGCTAGAAAGTCTAACAACAACACTGAGGCAGTGTTTAAAAACTGCGTCCATCCAGTATGGAGAGAACTTCCATGCCATCAGTTCAACTTTCATTTTGGAACTAGACAGACAGAAAAACTTTCACGCAAAGTTTATTCAACATCAAATTGTTTGCTGGGAAACATCTCCATTTGGTATCATCTGTCCAAAGAACAGTGTTCAACAAGTCTAGTGGTTTGTTCAGATGCAACTTTGCAAACTTCAGCTGTGCTGCCGTGTTCTTTCCACTTTTGAATAATCTTTGTCGCTGTAGAAAAATGGGCTTCAGATTGTTCAGAAATGGCTTATAACCTTTTCCAGATAGATAGAGAGATAGATACTTTATTAATTCCAGAGGAAATTTCAGAATCCAGCAGCTTGCACAATACAAAATGACTCTTGCATAAATACAGACAGCCTATACAGTAAATACAGTTACCCCATAAGCTAAGGGTAAAATGTAAAAAAACAGATATAAAGTAAAAATATGAAACTCTTCACTAAATACAGATACTTCTTACATTAAAGGTAAAATATAAAAACAGGTTTAGTAGGGTAGGGCGGGATTGTTAGGTGGCGGTGTTATGCCCAGTACTCAGGCCAGGATTAATTGCTTCTTGGAGCTCACTGCTGATGTCTGGAGCATTCAGGTGTTAAAACACACGTCAGTGCCAGCAAACTGCCAGAATTTCTGCTTTTACTGAGGTGCTCGCACTGGTGATGATCAGTTAATCAAGTACATCTGATTAGCAGCACCTTTACTGCTACCTACCCTCTTAATTCCTGCGGAAGCAGTAAAGGTGTACTCAGTTCTCACACACTGTTTCCACATTTTGGCTTAATTTTTGTTAAATAAATAATGGCATGGTGTAATATGTTATGCGTTGTTGTTCATCTGACATTGTATCTACCTGCTAAGGCCTTCTTAGTATGTCCTGGTGCATGAAGCCTCAGAACTTCTGTTTGCTTTCTTTTTCACGTGACATATATTGTCAGGCGAATGCACTTTTGATAGCACATTTGCAGCATCTGGACCTGACATGACAACTACTGTTTAGTCAGCTGTAGTTTGCTGCACACAAGAAAGCAATCTGTTTTACATCATCATTATTAATAAGACCTTTTCATGTGTACTAATATAGTAAATTTAAATCTCATTCACTCGATTTTTTTTTTTACAGTTGGCTGCTATGCTTGATACAAAAGCGCAATGGCTCCTTTGGATTTGCCCCAAGGCACACCATCTGGGAACCACTGCTATAATAAATGTGCCCTATGATTAGTAATTATTACTTTGTATGGTAGCTTATTGTATTTGAAATATGTCCTTTCAACAAACAGACGAGTGTTATATCAGTTCACCTTTTAACATTGTTTTCATGTGAACTGCAGTGGTGCTTGTTATAAGCCCTCATTTTGCCCTTAGGTCACATGCTGTGAACTACAGGAGAGCCAGGAGGAACTAGGCTTCTCTTAAGAAGAAATGTGCTCTTCTGAAAACAGTGAATATTGACTTTTTTTCAATGCAATTCAATGCAATTCTATTTTACGGTTGTTTATTATTTATGCATGGCCACTTCTCAGTTGTTTTTATTTCTATTCTTCAAATTCTTATTAAAGGGAATATTCATTCATAAACAATCAAGTCCTTTAGCTGTTAATTCTGACTGTGAAAAAGAGAAAAAGTGAACTTAATGCAAAATTGTGGAATATTTAGGCCTACATCTTCGATTAAATGCCTCTCCTGAATCCCTTAAGCCCCACTTAACGGTGTGAAGACCCCACATGTCCTATACTATGTCTATTCAGCCTTTCACCTCCCATTTAGTCCCCTGTGATCACAGCTAACCAGTCAGATGTAACTTCAAGTACCAGACAGGCCCTGCTGTTTGAACAGGTCAGCGGCTGACGCAAAACTTCTGCCTTCTGGCCAATTAGAGATAATACATTGGAAACTGCATGCAGGAGCCATATCCATCAGCACCTGTAATTAAACCAGAGCAGGTGGTAAGGACTTCCTTTCTCCCAGAGGACAGGATGGCACAGAGCACACATGTGTTTGTGTGTGCACGTGAGCAAAAAAAGATGTGCAGGTGAGAGAAAGAAACATAATTGATGGCTTAGAGCTTTTCAGGTGGTACTGCAATATTACAAAATACTACACAGATTAGACTTTTAGCTTTTTTTGTTTATCTGAAGAATTAGACCTGCTGGTGCAAAGGGGTACCTGCATTCATTACAATATGCTTAAAATAGATCCAAATTGCAAAGAAGAAAATTAACACATTTCAAAAATAATGGGATATTGAACTTTGAGATGATCAAACATGAGTGAAATATAGTTATAGACAGCTTTATTTCATCTGGGCAAAATAGGAGCTAGGCTCACTTTTACAGTCATGCAAGTACATTTTAAATTATGCAATATAAAATAAGTGTGAAACTATATACACATCTGCTTTCACATAAACATACACGCACAGTGATGTAAAAAAGAAAGTTTCCACAGGACTGCATAGAGTCCTGTGAAAAACTAAGTACACTCTTACTGCTTCCATTGGAATTAAGAGGGTAAGTAGAAGAGAGAAGAGAAAGTTTAAACCAGCCAGAGAGCAGTGAGTCACAGCAGACATAAAGCGTAATTAGATCATGGATGTAAACATAGATATCAGCTGAATGAGTCAAAAGGTCGACAGTGGTGAAATGGTTAGCAATGTCCCCTCACAACCAGAGGGTCCAGATGCAAATCCAGCAGCTGGCCAGCTTATGCTCTCCCTGTGCTTGCTTGGGTTCTCTCTGGGTCCTCTGCCCTTCCTGACACATCCCTCCATGGTGAGAGGGGCTTGTGTCCCCACCTGGAATCAAACCAGGGACCTTTTGCTTGTAAGGAGAATGTGTAAACCACTACACTATGGAGACACTAGTTGAAGTAGTGAAGTAACGACTGTATATTAAGGTTAAAGTATAACTGTTAAGTAACCAAAAAAAATGCATAAATGGGACAAATAAAAAGATGCAATAAACAAAAGTCAAAACAGTGACATAAACACTGAAAATTCTGTTATGAAAAATGAACAAAATGTCCTTATATAAAAAGTGGTGTTAAATACGCTTGTTTATCTGAACTCAAAGTACTCTGGTGAACATATCAGATCTCAAATTTATCTACTTTCTGTGACTGTTAGAGCCTCATTATAGATGGAGATTGGAAGGCTTGTTGGATTGTTTGATACATTTGCTGCCATCCATTCTGAACTGCATGCACAACAACTTCACTGAACCGTTGAAATGACTCCAGCCTCATTATCCATCACAGTAAACACTGAGCTGAGATTTGGTTGCTTTAGCATTTCTGCTGAATCCTTCTTTCACTAAGCCTGGTATGAATCATGCTTTGCTCAGCTTGTTGTCAGTCACAACCCGCAAGAAGATATTGTTTTGAACAGCTCACACACATGGTCAAAATTTGTGGCTTCTTCTCCTTTTGGTATTCAGAAAAATATATTTAAAGAGACATGTCATTGTCAGCAGTGCAAAGTGTATTTTAAAAAAGTTTGAGTCAGCACAGAGCAGCACATTAGGTCAGCCATCTGCACAACCTCTGAGGTGCTTCACTTCATTGTAGACATCTGGGAGAGGGTACAAACTGACCCAGTTTACACAAATACAAGCATACAGCTTTATTTTGCTAAGTAGATATTTTTAATGTAGTGAGCTGAGTCAGACTTTGAAAGTTGCATCACCGCTGTGTTGATTTTGAAGACAGAGTCCACTTGTTTGCCCCATAAACTTTTTTGGGATTAGCTCTCTCTGGAGCCAAACCGGGAGAAAAAAACAAACATAATTTTTTTTTTTTTTTTTACACAAGTGTACATGGAGTTCGAGCGGAGAGGTTACCTGCTGTTAACACAGAGCTGTGTGTTTGTGTATACAGGGCCAGGAGCATGACTGAGCAGCAGGAGCAGAGTGAAGACACAGGCCTGTTCTCAACGCAGGACCTGGACCCCTCCAAGGACGACGATGCACACGGCCACTTCAGGCAAATCTTGTGCACACAGACACACACTGCTCTGTCACG
>VUQH01035138.1:0-19803 GCA_015106775.1 Etroplus canarensis
TAAGAAAAAATTTAAAAAAAGAAAAAAAACATATTGGAAAAAAAAAAAAAAAAAAGACTGGTGTGCTGCTGTCACACCTGAAATGTCCCCACTGTGGGACTATTAATAGAATATCTTATTTTATTTTATCTCATCTTATCATAAATAATAACCACTGAGTTCTTTGGGCTAAAGAGGAAAAGGACCATCCAGACTGTTGTCGACACAAAGTTGAAAAGTCACCATCTGTGATGGTATGGAGGTATATTAGTGTCCATGGCACATCTGTGAAGGCACCATTAATGCTGAGCGGTAGGTTTTGGAGCAACATATTCCAGCCTCTATCCAGACAATGAATCCCTGCTTATTGCAACAAGACAATGCCAAACCACATTCTGCAAGAGTTACAGCAGTGTGGCTTTGTAATAAAGGAGTGCGGGTAATAAACTGGCCTGCATGCAGTCCAGACCTGACACCCACTGAAAATGTTTGACATATTATAAAGCACAAAATACAAGAAGAATTCTACTTAAAAACTTCAACAATTTGTCTCAAGTTCCCAGATGCTTACTGAGTGTTAGAAAAAAGGTGACATAACAGTGGAATTGACTCTGCCCCAACCTCTTTGGAACATGTTGCAGACATCAAATTCAGAATGTGTGTATATTTTTTTTTAAAACAATAACATTTATCAGTTTGTACGTTAACTATCAGATTATAGGTTAAAAAGCATTTGCAGATAATTGTGTTCAGGTTTTATTTACAATTTACACAGTGTCACAGCGTTTTTTGGAATTGGTTTGTAGATGTTGAAGAGTAAGTTTGCTACTCGCAATAGCTGGTCAAGTCAAACAATTTTTTTCAAGTTTTAATTGGCTAGACAGTCTTCTTGAAACATGCTTAAATTTACGACATAAGAATCAGACTCAGAATCCTTTATTAATCCCCAGGGGGGAAATTACTCATACAAAGAAATCTTGTAAGCTTTCCTTAGTAATCCCTTCTGAAAAACAAAAAAGGATTGCTATAATTGGTATTAATGTAATTCCTACAGGTGAAATGGAGAATCTTTGGGTCAGTTAACTTAAGCTGCGAAGCCTCATCACTGACTGTTGTGGCTGAACTGAGTGAAGATTTTACCATTGCAAGACTTCATAACTCTGTCTGAGAGCTTCCATAAAATCTGTGCAGGTTTTCCACCTTCTGAAAAAACTCACACACTCTCATATACAGAAAAAAATTTTAAGTGGGAAAAGGCACTTTTTAATTGTATGACCTTCACACAGAAAATACATAGAAATATTAGAGGAATACAAAGGGTAAAATTGCAATCAATCAATTCTTACAGCAGCAAATGCTAGTTTTCACAAATCCCATACTTTAAAATATGTAATGCATGAATACAAAAAAAAATCATGAGTCTTATAATTAGCTCTTTATCCACTTCTTTTTATAAAACTGCACAGAGAAGCAATGTGCTCAGTATCTAATTAAAAACATTGATTTCCTTTTGTACTTTCTTATAAGCTGACTGCTAACCATCAACGTGATCAACACTTCTGTTCTCTAAATGATTAGATGAGCACATCTCTCTCCTTGTTCCTCCAAATATTATTCCTCTCATCCCCTCTTCTGCACTGTGTAGCCTCCATGTATGCATGCCCACACGCACACACTGATCCTCCAAGTCACACAGCAATTCAGCTGTGGTCAGGGCTGACTCAGTTGAAGTGAACACTAAAATAGGGGAAAATATACACACAGATGCCACACGCACATGCACCAGTGAGGGAAGAAATCAATACTAACTCTTTCTTTTTCAAAAGAAGAGTTCAACACATGACCTACCTTTACAGTCATTTGAGGAATGGTAAATCTGTGTGGAAAGTAATTTGGTCCCCTCTATCTCTCTGACACACACAAAGAGTCTCTTACAGAGACTGACTGAGCATCACTGTAAACCCATTAAGATAAGACATGGAGTTTATTAGCTTTAATCAGTGAGTTGATGATCTTGATGTTTCTTCATTAGAATTCCTTCATGTGGATGAGGGAGTGGAAAATTGGTCTTACACCTATTCCAGGTCAGCAGAACACAGCACTCTCTTAAAAAATCCTGTGCATGCAAAGAACTCATCCTAATTGGAATCAACACAAATTGGCTCATTTTCCAGCTGAAATTTGCACAGTTCTCAATTTGCTCCTGAATGTCAGTTATTGTATGGTAAAAAGTTCAACTTAAGGAGATGTTCAAAGCAGAGATGACGATACACAACAGCATATATCTGATTTGTCATCATAATCCCATGTAGGCTATGCAAGCTTTTAATTCAAATCTACATAAAAGCTCTCAACATCTGAATGACAAAGCAAAACAGTTACTGTAAAGAGCATTTTTACTGCCGGCATTTCTTGACAGCCAGTTTGATAAAGCAATAACTTTATCATACTGACAGAGTTTTAAATAGTTTAACACTCTGTCACTGAATAAAACAAGTTTTGCAGGTAAAAGTATGAGTGAAGCAGATGGGCTACAGCAGCAGCAGTAAGAAAAAATTATGCCTGGTCTGATGAGTCTTGATTTCTGCTGCAACATTTTGATGGAAGGATCAGAATTTGCCCTAAACATGAAAGCCTGGATCCATTCAGCCATGAACAGTTCAGGCTGCTGCTGGTGATGTCATGGTGTGGAGATATTTTCTTGGCACACTTTGGGTCCCTTAGTATCAATTAACCATTATTTAAATACCACAGCCTACCTGAGTATGACTGCGGATCATCTCCATGCTTTATGACTACAGTGTACCCATCTTCCAATGTTTGCTTCCAGTAGGATAACAGCCCACGTAACAAAGTTCAAATCACCTCAAACTGGTTTCTTGAACACAATAATTACTGTATCCATCACTGACTGTTCACTGTACTCAAATGGCCTCCAGTTACCAGATCTCAATCCAACAGAGCACCATTGGGATGTGGTAGAACAGGAAATTTGCATCATGTGCAACTGACAAATCTGTAGCAACTGTGCGATGCTATCATGTCAATATGGACCGCAATCTTTGAGGCATGTTCCCAGCACCTGGCTGAATTTATGCCATGAAGAAATGAGGCTCTACACAGAGGGACCATTCACAGTTTTATACCAAGGACCCTCTTAATGTGAGGCAGCCACTGAGCCACAGTGCTGCCAAATGTTTCTAATGCATCTTATCAGCCCACTGTTCCCATTAACCATTTTTACACATTAAAAAAAAAACCAGACTGAAAGTCACTGGGGCACCATCACAATGAATTGTGTGTTTGGTGTCAGAAAAGAGAAAAAAAAAAATCTTATGACATGTCATGATTCATTTAAATTTGCTGCATTTCGAAGCATATGCTGCACTTCTCTACAACTAATATACACCCTGCTGGAACAAATCCTCTAAAAAACAAGCAAAAACAAAAAACTTAGCAGAGTCTATTAACCCTGGCATTAATGTGTCTAAGCTGAAACACAGAAAACACACTGCAAGAAAGTGATTGGTGCTAAATCCCAGGCTTGAGGTAAAGTAAGACTCCATCAACTGCCTCATTATTTGACAGTTATCCCAAGAATAGTCTTACACCATAATCACTATAATCCAGTCCGCTATCAGGGTAATAGTAGGGATGGCTAGCGTTGGTTACCATAGAAATGAGAGATGATAATGAAGCGTGTCAGCATATAACTATGTATAGCTTGTTGAAAGTGTGTGTGCGTGTGTGTGTGTGTGTGTGTGTGTGTGTGTGTACACGCGTAGGCTGACATGATAGTTCTTCCAAAGATGTGTTGCACCTGTGTGTGGGCTGCAGGCAAAGCAGAACAGCATGATGACCAATGTGCACAAGTGTATTCTTATCCTAAGTGTAAAAGCAACCCTACTTACACATGGCAGGACCAAACTGCAACATTCTAAAAGCAAGTCCAAATTAGATTCAGTCATGAATCATAATTATAGTAATACCAAATGGATATTGCACACAAATGGTCATTGATGTACCTGATTAAGCCTAATCTGATTTGACAGACAGCTGAAGGAAGTTTGCAAGGAAAAAAAGAAAAAAAATGAAAAAATGCACATAAATCCATTATGTGCTTGGATTTCTTAAAGCTGGCATAATTTCAGTGACAAGCGGTAACATTGCATTAATGTCATAATAAGACACAATCACCCCATCTTGTTAATCTTTTTTATCTCTTCATGGAAAAAAGGCAGGAAAATAAGGGAGAAAGAGTTGCCAGTTTTAATTTTCCATTTCTCTGCAATGACTCCTCTGCTGCACTTGACTGTACTCTCTCTGAGACTCTCTGTGGAGAGACAGCAGAGACCAGCAGTTACTGTACAAGTGCAGGTTGTAAAAAGGACATCAGCTCTGTGCCTGCATACACGTACACATAAAAATACATGCACACTACGTGAAACTACAGAGGGTGAGTAAGGACCACCAGAACATTAAATCAGATGACAAGTCAGTCTTTATACCCCCTAGAGGTTAAGGCTAGTCAGAAAGAAAGGCCAAAGACCTAATCAGGGCAGAACATACAGAACATGGTAGATAACCTGTCACAGAGTGTAGACAAATAAACACTAGTCCACTTTAGAGCTATTTGCACACTCAAGTGATAGTATGAAGATATAAACCAAAAATCAAGCTTTGAGCACCAAATCATTTATGTGGAAGATGTGATAATGTTTTCATTCCAGCCTCTCAAAAGAAGGTCACACTGCAGTGTGACCAGAGGACTACAGTTGAAATGTAGGTGAAGAAAAGGTAATTTAACATACTGCAGTGTCTGCTGAATCATTTTTATTTTGTGCCCTTTCGCAGCCAAATGCCAGTCTGTGCTGTAATAGGTCTTAACTGTCAAGAGCCACCGACTTTATTCTATGGTCCTGTGTAAATTTAGTTTCATTAATCACAATATCGTAGCAAAAGTGCAAAGTCTATATTTGAGTTGCCAAAGCACTGGTACACATTCAGATAGCTGTGAACTTATTCAAATCCAAAAGTGGAGGGCAACAGTCGTCATTAACCTTCATAGATAGCAGAGAAACATGTAGCTCCATGCAAGGAGACAATAAAATCTAAAAAACATTTCAACAACAAGCTGATGTTGGCATGTTATAAACAACCATAATCAGGTAATTCCAGAAATATGTAATTGCTGACTAATGTATGAGTAAGCACTGGTAGAACATAACTGATCTGCAGACACTGTGTGATCTTCAAATTCTTAATGCTGCATAGTACACTAAGATAATATTACTCATACAAGAGGGTGCACCAAGTCCTCTTAATAGTGTATTGTTAGATCAACATGATATAACTGGTTTTAGTACCGTGCACTACAAAATACATCAAGGAATTACATACAAGGGAAAGCAAATCACCCTTAAAATCATAATAGTGCTTATAATTACCCTCTCAAAATCACTTTCTGTATCATAGGTCGGAATCTATTTTCTCATACTGAGTATGTTTGCAGTTTTGTAATTTTCAACACTTTGCTCTGACAACAAAGCAATGTGTTTACTCAGTTTATGGTGTTAAACCCCTCCATGCTTTTGGCAGAAATCTACTCAATAATTCATAAAACACAAAAGGGGCTGTGGAAATTTTGTTGTGGCAAGATAAATAATAGAGTGCGCATGAGCTTGGTTAAAGGTAACACTGGGAAATGCAGGGGTTGTTGTGGAGGGCAGAACCCCACTGACAGCTGCAAACATATACGAGATGTATGTGATATGACTCCAACAGTGATAGTATAATCAATCCATTATCACCCATTCACTCATATCACCTTAACGTCACAGTGTGACCAACAAAGTCAATGGTCAAACAAAGTCACTTCTGAATGAATGGGGACATTTTGGCACAGATGGTAAGACAAAGCAAGGCATTAAATGGCATCATCTTGGGAGTAGAATAATTTAATAGGAATTTTCCATTGTTATTAGAATTTAATGAGAAAAACACCTCATACCAACTATGAAGCACAGTGGGGGAGGGATAATTATTTGATTTGAGCACCTTGTAGTCACCGAGCTCACAATGAATCCTCTATATGCCAAAAATAGTCTAGAGTCAAATGTGAGCTGTCTGTCTTGACAGCTAAATTTTGGCCAAAACTGGGTCAATAAGACAATGATCCCAAGTACCCCAGCAAAACTACAGCATAATGGCTGAAAGAGAAAGGAACCGTGGTGTTACAATGGCAAAGCCCAGGGTGCAAAGAAAAATGTTTGAGACTGATAAAGTCATATAAAAATGGTTACTTCAGGTTATTACTGCTAAAGTGGTTCTACAAGCTACTGAATCATGTGCTGTCCTTAGTTTTTTGACTGTACTCCTGTGCAAATTCGCTCAACCACACTCCAGCTAAATCATTTTCGATAAACATCAAGGAAATGTGTGCAAATCCACTTGTAGGTGCTAGACTCAGCGAAGCAAATTAATGTCAGTAATGTCGAGAATTATACAGAGGCTGTGAAGCTCTTTACAGTACATAATTACATTAACTCACCATCAACTTCTATCTAGCATCGCAGCTTTTTATCAGATTTTTACATTTTTGGTGATTTTATACAAGGGAGTATTCACATTTTTACTGAGCGGTAAACAGAAGAGCAATCCTTTAAACTCCTGTGGCACGGTGTAGACCAAACAGCAAATAGGACGTTTACGTTTCATTCTAATCTCAGAACATTTTTAAAGCACTACTGAGACACAACATTAGCATATGAACTCAAAGTTTGAAACAGTAAGCATTTTCTGTGACATTTCCAAAATTGAACACTGCAAGAAAAGTTGCTTTGGTGTAAAGAATCAGCTGCTTTGTCTCTATTTATAGTCACACTTTACAGATTTAGCAGCCGCCTTCTGACTGTGGCTGCCAGTAGAAAACATCTCGTATCCCTCCTGTGATTTGTTAGTGCAGTAGAAGAAATCCCTTTTTTCTCCATGGTGACAAGACTTTTTCATGCCAAAGCTCAATCAAAAACAGCCTGCATCCCACTCATGTAACTCCATTACTTGGTTTTTATTTGACTTTATGGAAAACAAACAGTAAATGATTAAGCAATGTTCTGAATGAAATTTGAACATTTTTCATTTCATGCCAAGTTAATTTCCAAGAATTCATCAGGGGGTTTTCATTCTCTTTCAAAATGTTGGGAACTAATGTGCATCTTTTGAGCCCACTATGCTCATCATCAGTCTTGTATGAGCATCTCAGAGCAAGAGTGCTTGATGCTGCTATCAAGCTCCCTGCAAAGCGTGCAGCGATCAAGAATCCCTGTGATGTCTTACTGTTAAGAATCGGGAAACATACACACATTTCAACCTAAAGTAAGGAGAAGAGTGAAGAAAGTCAAATTGAATTCATTTACAAGTAAGTGAAACTGCCTATTTTCAGAGCAAGGCTCTTAGCATAGCATGACGAGCTCACACAGCTCTTATGTTATGAAACGGCCTTTGTGCCAATACAGTACAGATAAACTCGCACACCGGCATACAAACACACACACAGCCATTTAGGAAATGAGAATAGTCTTCATCCGAGAATAATGGTCCCTCACAACTCATGATGGTTTCCTCTAGAAGAGTAAATGGCAGTAAATGGGATGCTGATTAAATCATAGCATTGTCATGTATACCAGATGGGAAAAGGTCTTGCACCTTACCATGAAACCAAAGAAACAAACATCATCTAGAAGGCCTCATTTCCTAAACAAACTCTGGAGATAGGTCTAATGATGGAGAGCAAAAAAAAATATTCTGAGTGAATGTACAGGATATGTTAATATACAAATCCCAGTAAAATGAAAGCAGGTAATAAAATCAAGAGCCCAAACCTCCACCTAACTGGCCAGAACACCTAAGCTCCCTTTAAGAACAAAAATGAAAGATAATTTCCTTAAAGCAATCAACCACATCACACTTCACACAACTTTATTCCATCATTCATTTTAACCACAGGAACAACTAGTCCTGCACGGAAAGTGTCAAAGAATTACTTTGCCTAAAAAACATATTGATGCATGGGAAAAATAGCCCTGCTGTAGAGCTAAAACAATAACAATAAATCATTCTGTCGATAGAACTCACATCATTCATGTTTTAACAGAAAACATGAAAAGCCAATCATAATGAAGAATCACATGGCTGGAAAAGAACCGCAGCCATCTTTGTTGGTGGGAGCTAGGCTAGCAGCTGGCAGCAAGACACGTGCTAATGTTTGAAATTCTGCAGATGCACACCACATCTCAGTAGAGCGAGCTAGATAAAAGAGAAAATAATGAGGGAAAACCCAAGGGACAGCATTACTATAGGAGACAAGGACATTGTCGTCCGGTGTGTGGAGATATTTTGGCTGTTTAAAGTCCGACAGGAAGCAGAGAAGCTGCGCTGCAAACTGTCAAAGCACGTTGCCACAAAGACGGTAATAATATTGATGTTTTAACATCTGAAGCAGGACCAGCCTTTGAAGCACAATGTAAGACTTTACAGTCCCAGACCTAAACAGGTGCCGGTGGTCCTCCTGAAAAAACCACAGGGTCCACTTTCTACAGCTCCACACCTTAAAACAGACAGTGAGACCACAAAGGCAACAGCCTGCTTTATTTTTTTATAAATCATGAGAACCAGTAAGCAAGATGGAAAATGTGGGATTTATGCAGCTGATGATCCTATAGTAATTATCCCTCATTAGCAGTTATCTCAGATGGCTCACCTATACACAGAGTGCAGACAGTTGCACATCTGAACCATATCTGAGCCTCACTGCCCACTGCACAGTACAAGGCTGGAATCTGAAAGCAAATGTCTTCAAACTTCACACTTTCTTCAAGACCAAACAGGGGAGGTCATGACGTCAGGACTGACTGAAGCTCTCTGATCCTGAGGACTGAATTTGTACTAAGAATATATGCTGAATATTTTTGTCTGTTTCTTTGTAGGTTTATATAGATTCAGTTTTAAATTGATGAAAACCAAAGGAAAAGGATACAGTACAGAAGCAGATTAGTTCAATTTTATTAACTTAACCTAAATTTTAATTTTGTGTTCCCCTGTAAAACTTGAAAGCTTTAGAATTTTAATTTTAGATTTAAGATTTCAGAGTTTTAGAATTAAGCTTTTATTTTAGTTGGAGGTGACTATCACATGAAGCTCATTGAGAGAATGCCAAGAGTGTGCAAAGCAGTAATCAAAGGGTGGCTATTTTGAAGAACTTGAACTATAAAAACATGTTTTGAGTTATTTTACACTTTTTTCTTCACTACATAATTCCATACATGTTCATTCATAGTTTTGATGGCTTCAGTGAGAATCTACAATGTAAATAGTCATGAAAATAAAGAAAAACCATTAAATGAGAAGGTGTGTCCAAACTTTTGACTGGTAGTGCATATACCCATTTTACTTATTTGAAATGTAGTCGTATAATGTTCTATAGTACATGTGTCATGTTCAACTTCTGACAGACAATAAATGATATTCAAGCCAAAATTTGCCTTATATGTTCACATCTCACTTAGGAGTAACATGGAAATTTTTAAACTTGACAAAAATGATTGATATAGCGAAACTTATATCGATATATACTAATATAAAAAATTACTATCGTGATATTAATTTTTCCTATATCGCCCAGCTATACTGCTGTCCTCACTGACCTATACCACATTTGTTCTTACAGATTTTCGGCTCTCTATTGTGTAGACACATGGAATTAACTGCTGGTGTCAAACATTAGGTATAAAGTACCACTGAACAATGGCAGCCAATCAAGTTAAAGGGCCCTTATAACAGCGCTAAAGACAAGCCAGCGATGACTGATCATTTCTGATTTTCTACAACATAAATTAGGTATAAAGGGGAAAGAGACATTTCCAACACATTACCCTTTAACTTTCAGTAAAATTTTACTGAGATCAAATTGGCATATAATGGTAGACTAGAACACTTGTATCCATATGCTGACCCTGACGGTTCCAGAAGGCAATGGTACCAGATACAACTGAAGTACCGATACTTCCGCTGTATTTGGTATTTCTGGTACTGGGAAAAACAAGGTATTGTCACATTTTCAGAATTTTGGCACTGAAAGGTACCATAAATACCAGGGCTGGTGACATCCCTACTGTGGTTTTTAGACAACAATATTGTTGCTTAAATTATACAGTACAAACCTAAATGACACTAGAGTAAGATATGTGATTCTTTTTGGGCAAATGTGTGGAATCATGATGTTATGACATTCATCCTCTATAATGATTTAGGCAAAATTGGTACTTGCAAACAGTTAAATACCTTGAAAAATGTCTAAATGAGTAAACAACCCAGTTGTCCTTCAGGCCATCCATCCATACATTCATTCAAGCATTCAGCCAGGCCTACATATTCCTATATAGGCGACACCTACTTCCATCTATTTACCATGCTTGCCAGTAGCACCTAAATAAGTGATTTCTGCAAAATATGGCTATATCACTGCCTTAAAATAGCAAACATGGTTGTCAAAAATGGATATACCTTTGAGATTCCTGTTAATATATGTCAACCTTTACCCAAAAAATGTTATCCCAGCTCAATTCTTTGAGCAGATTACAGTATTTCACAATCAGATGTAGTCATAATCCTTCTATTATTGCCAGAGCTAACACACCATCAAACAGGCATTCAGCCAAAGGGTACAAATGTCTATCAACTACACCAAACAGACTAAAAACACATGGATATTCAGTTAATTCAGGTTTTTTTTTTGTATTATCTACTGAATATCATTATCCTCTGAGTCACTACAGTTATTGAGGAAAAAAAGGCTGACATTCTGCAATGAAGCCCTGTTTCATTTTTGTTTTCCCCTGAAAGCATCATGTGCTCTGGTGACATCCTTATTCATACTGATACAGTCTTTGTCTACATCAAAACTCTAAGAATTTTTTCTGTGCTCTTTTTAGAGACCTGGGTGAAGCTATTACAGTGCAAAACTGTACTTGCAATGAAAACTCAGCCAGGCCTATTATCTCCCAACAAGTGTGCTGCTGGTGCCACACAGAGACTCGGGTCAGCCAAAGGCTGGGTGATAAAACCATTTATCATATGAGCTTAAAAAGTACATATCAGACAAAGACAGCGAGGCATGAGCAAGAACTCCTGGAGAAGAAAAAGACATAATGGTAGACAGACAGAAATAGCAGAAGGAGGAGTAAATCTATCTGTGTCTCCTGTGAGGCATCCCCTCTCTATCCTTTCCTGGAAAGGACTGTTGATGGTGGCTGATGAATGGTTCAGCTCACAGGAGAAGAGAGCAGACTTCTATCCCAAGGCACTTAAAAGAGAAAATGATTATTTCTTGGCTAAGTGGTTCTGGTGTTACATGTAAATCTTCCGAGAGGGAACTTTAAACCAACAGTCAAATGCAGAAACTACGCTCTGAGTGAACTGATTCAAAGTCTTGAGTTATGCTGTTCTTATTACACTGAAAAAATTAAACTTAATATGATCAAGTCTATTCATTTTCTAGGAGAGGAGAATCTAAACCAAGGCTTGGAAGCTTTTAACACAACTACTAACTACTTTTGTAAATGCAATTTCAAAGCTTATTAGAGCTTAACTATAAAATCTTACCTTGAGGTGGAAATGATCCCATCTCTGAGGCAAGTCTGGTGATATTGCCACTTGGAATGCATACGAGTCCAAGATTGTGATGAATGCAGTTCTGTCTTTCTGACCAACCTTGTTCAAGCTGCATGTGTTAATTTTTTTTGTCAACCAGCTATTCTGAATAATAAATGTTGCCAGGTTTTAATCTACTCTGTCATCTTGCCATCTTGTCTTCCAAAAACTCTCTCTTTCTGGCCACGGCTACTCCTGAAAAAAACGTGTTCTGGCATAAGGTACTGCATAAGGAATGACCCTGTACTTCAAAGCGAATTTAAAATACACAAGAGAATTTTTGTTATCTGGCTTCCTTATACTAACATAAGCAATCAGACTAAGTAGTCACAAGAACATGGTTATCAAATCAATACATCAACCCAGGGTTTTGCAATCTAGCTATGAGTGCATTCATATGCAAGAGCCAGTGTTTGCAGGATGAGACCAATCAGAAACATGGGACAGTCAAACATGGCATGCCAAAGCAACAGTGCAAGTATTTGTGATGTGAAAGCACCTTCAGCTGCTCTCTTTTATTTCCCCACGGTGTCCTAACATAACCGTCCCATGGTATGAGGGGCTTGTATCCCCATCTGGTCTGAAACTAGGGATCTTTTGCTTGCTAATTAAATGTGCAAACCACTACACCATAGAGACACTGAGAATAAAAGTGATGTATGTAGCTATAACACACACACACACACACACACACACACACACTTACATATAGAAGGCTATATTCTACACAGGATTCCCAAAATTTGTACAACAGTATATTGGGAAAAAAAATTGGTTTATCTGATGGGTATGAGTTTCTGCTGTGACGTCAACTGTTCAGCCTGGTGGTAGTGTAATGGATATTTTCTTGACACACTTAGTACCAATTAAGCATTGTTTAAATGCCACAGCCTATATCAGTATCATTTCTGACCATGTCCATCCCTTTATGACCACAGTGTACCCATTTTCTGATGGCTGCTTCCACCAGGATAAAGCACCACATAACAAAGCTCAAATCATCTCAAACTGGTTTCTTGAACATGAAAATGAGGTGCAGCCAACAAATCCACAGTAACTGCTTGATGCTGTCATGTCAATATTGAGCAAAATGTGAGGATTTTCCAGCACTTTGTTGAAGCTTGGCCACAAAGAATGAAGGCAGTTCTAGCCTTAACAGTTCACCTGTAAACCTAGCTGTATTAACACAAAATAAGGTCAACAAGGACAAAGCTTTTGCATTTTTAACTTTGGGGTTAATGTTAGTGTACAGGTATAGAACAATGAAATGACTTAAAGAATACTTGCAGTTGGCAAGAAGAAAAATTAAACAGAGAATAAAGTCAAAGTCCTTTAGGAAACATCTCCAGGTAATATCTTTATATTTTTATTATCTTCAATTTTGATTCAAACCAGGACACAAAAAATTCATGTAGAGAATCACTTGCAAAATCTGATTTAAACAAAACACTTAAATGTTTGCTAGCTTTACCTCAAAAAGACTTGAAAAAGCTTTTTTCCAATTAGCAAGTAACTTTCTACCACCACAGTTTATGTTGCTGAATTCTCACCCTCAGTGCACTGAGATTTTTTGTGAAATGAGATGCTATTTTTCAGAGAATCAATTGGTTTTGCAAGTGCTGATTGTCTTGAACATAACCTGCTCCAAAGCAGAATAAGTTACTATGGCAATGTACCCAGGTAAAATGAGTCACTTTCATAAACCCTGAAGGTACCTCAGTAAGCCACTAATCCTGCTTCATAGCAAAGGCCTCCGGCTCTGCAAATTTAAGCTGATTGCAGATGTATAGCTCACAGCTGTGCAAGTTGCAAATGTCAAATTTAGAACCTGATTCAGTATGATTTTTTTTAAAACTTACATCTTTTATAAAACCAACACAAGGACACCATCAGGAATGACTGTAAGGCTAAGTTCAGGTATAAATCTGAATGAAGATCCAGGAAGATGAATAACATTTTCTCTGAGTATTCATGACCTTCTACCAGAGGGGAAAAAAAATAAGTATTTTTGAACTGACATTTTGTATCCCCTTCCTATCAAACACTCTTCTAGGTTTGTGAAGTGATAATTTACCAAAGCAAGATGATTATAATTTAAAGGAATGGTTTGACATGTAGATGAGAAGCAGCAGCTAGCTTAGCTGATCATAATGACTGAAATGTCTAACTGGTCTCCCCAGCTGGTAATGTCTTTCTTGGCTGGGAGCTGCGACTTCCTCTCCTGTCTGCCTCACAAGCTTGTGGTAAAAAAGTTACATTAGACCAGATGAAAATAATCCCTGTAAGACCACAATGTGTTGTTTTGGGTTTTTTTGGCTTGATTTCTGAAATTAAGCAACCAAGAGGTACTGTTGAAATTAGTGTGCTTGAAAGGTATGTGGTGGTGGTTTTGGTTTCTCTCCAGGGAAGCCAAATGTTAGTGTGGTCCTTAAACACATGAATATGTTAATTCTGTATGTGGTTTCTTTTTATGATTTCAACTAAACTCCAAAGCGAATAGGAAGAAAATTATTAGTCATTCTTTAAAGCATGAACAAAGAAGAAAAGCAGAGTATTGATGGAAAAAGGCCACAGCAGTAATATGTCAGGAACACACCCAAACAGGCAAGAGATGATTAAGAGGATAGAGGATTCAGGCTCAAAGAACAGCTCATACATTCTGGTATTGCTAAAAGATTCCTTCAGTGCACATGGTGTTTGTTAAACTTGTATAAACACAGCACCGAATAGCCAATCCAACCTCAGTAGTAGGGCCGTGATGACGCAACACAGCCAAGCAGCAGACAGTGATCTCTTCCCAGAGACAATACACAGAGAGACATGACCTCGGATGTCCCCATGACTCCAAATCTGAGTGAATGAACATGCACTGTACTTGTGTATGACCCTGGGGAACTTGTAAGGAGAAAAAAAACTCCCAGAACTTCACCCATAACAAGTTTACTCCTCCCTCTATCTGTCCTCTTTCATCTTTTCCCTTCTCCCGAGGGCTTCAACAGTCACCAGAAAGCAGTTTGCCCTTATGCATCATCTATTCAGTCTACCCTTACTTCCTTCAACGTATTAATCTCTCCTTCCTCTCCCTATGGACTAGGAGAAAACTGTGGACTTTAGGAGCAAACGGATGACACTCAGCTCAATGTGTGCAGGCATGATAAGAATAATAAGAACAAACAGACCAAACCACAGCCTAATATGTTTCCTACAGACCATTAAGAGGGTTTCTTTCTATAACAGGACTGTCAGCAAACAATGGTGCCCTGCTTCCTGTGTTTCATCCAAACAAGGCTTTATCTTTACAAGGAAAAAAGAAGCAAAGCACAGGGCCTGTATGAGCAGTAATGGGTGACCACTCTCAGCCTTGTTTGCTGAAATATGGAAGACTAATGTCTCCATCCACATTTTAAAGAAATACATTCTGAGTACAGTATAAAAGCTGCAGTGTTTTTCAGTGTTTTGGTCCACGCCATTTTTTCTGCACTTTTGAATACCTACACACTGTACTTTTAGTTTAAGAATTCAATTAAATGTCTTATTTAGATTCATTACAGCTATTCATACAAACCTCCATTATGGTCTTAGAGCATAACAATAACTATAATTAACAGGTAAATTACTTTTTGAGTTTATATTTGCATTTCATAATTTGGGAATAGCCTGCACTGAAGAGCAAGTAAAAACAGTGACAAGAAGTTAAAACAGAATGTCCCAATAAGGCACACCTTGATGGTAAATGAGCACACATTATTTTTTGAATGCAAAAAATTATCTCAACAGACTAACTGATATTCAAGTTCAGTTTGCACCCATGTCCAAACACTGCTGGTGTAAATAAACCTTTAGTTCTAGTATATACACTCACTAGTCACTTTATTAGGCACTACAGTTCATTAACGTAAATATCTAATCATCATGGCAGAAACCTCATGCCTTTAGGCATGTAAATAGGGTCAAGGCAACCTACTGAAATTCAAACCAAGCATCAGAATGGGAAAGAAAGGTGGTTTAAGTGACTTTAAACATGGCATGGTTGCCTGTGCTAGATGGGCTAGTCTGAACACTTCTTAAAACTGCTGGGACTTTTCCACACAACCATCTCTACGGTTTACTAAGGATGGTCCAAAAAAGAGAAAACATCCAGTGAGTAGCATATCTCTGGCCAAAAATGTCTTGTTGATGCGAGAATCAGAAGAGAATGGTCAGACTGTTTCGAGCTGATAGGAAAGGCAACAGTGACTCAAATTACCACTTATTACAGGCATGCAGAAGAGCATCTCTGAATGCACATGTCAAACTTTGAAGCAGGCAGGCTAGCAGCAGAAAACCACATTGGTTGTCACTTCTGTCTGCTCAGAACAAGCTACAATTTGCATGGGCTCACCAAAAATTGACAACAGACAACTGGAAAAACGTTGCCTTGTCTGATACATCTCAATTTCTGCTGTAATATTTAGTTGGTAGGGTCAGTACCAATTGAGCACTATCTACATGTCACAGCGTATCAGTATTTTTGCTGACCATCTCCATTCCTTTATGATCACAGCGATTCCCACCATGGATGTGCAGCTGACAAATCTGCACTGACTGTGTGAAGCTATCATGTCAGGTTGGACCATAATCTTTGATGTATGTTTCCAGCACTTTCTTGAATCTATGCCACAAAGAATTAAACAATTCTGAAGACAAAAGGAGGTCCAACCCTGCACTAGCAAGGTGTACATCATAAAGTGGCCAGTGAATTTAATGGTTGTCAAGTGTTACCATGTATAAACAGACTTGTCACTTCTGGAGTGACAGCAGCATCTAATGTTGTGTTCTGAATTTGCCGTGGTAGGATAACCCTCTTGTTCAAATATGATCACACATTCAGCATTTAATTACACTGTTCTTGTTTCTCATACCTACCATCTGTTCTCAAATTAAGTGGACGTGACAAGAAAGTGCTTGCTACTCCTCTAAGCTTAAAATACATGTACGCGAAAGGCTGCTGTACTGAGCAGAAAATGCATGTGTGAATGCAAAACGCCCACATAACACTAAAATGCAATATCACACACACTACAAAGGTATTCAAGCACACAGGCATGAACACACTACCTCAGTAACATAACACTCTTGTGCAAGAAAATAAAATTTCCCTTTTAACCACAGGTCTCTACATGAATCAGCGGTGTACAAACTTATTCAAAGCTTGCATTGAGAAAGTGTTACTGGCAGCTTAGTGGTGACCACAGGAGAAAAAATGAACTTATTACATGTGAGAAGCCGTTCCTGGTACATGTTAAGCCACCTCATCGACAGGCATTGCAAATGAGGGTTATGCATCATTCCACTTTGGTGAGAAGTCCTCTATTCCCTCCAGTTTAGTCACTGAGTTCCTTAAAAACTAAAATGTGTTCTTAAAGCCGTCAGAAAACAGGTATAAACTTGATACACTCCTCTTTAGGGTTACACAGGGCTACTATTGGAGCAATGTATGAAGCACAGAGGGAAATATAAATAATTAAGTTGCCAGTAAAAGATTTGAAACCACATTTCTGCCTTCATTTCTCTTGTTCCTATTTATACAACTTTGCTGAAAATGTACTGTCTGATTATCTGGGATTGCCTCAGTTTGACAATATTTTTTTTCTCAGAGATAACCAAGTCTCACATGGATTTTGCTCTCAAAGTCTGGACTGACAAGATATGAGTGGAGACCATCGCTCCATGTTACTATAGCAGCCCTCAGCCATACAAAAAAAACCCAACTACACCCACATATCACAGCATAAGGAATAAAGATGGATAAGAAAACAAAGGCATAGGTGACAACTGAAAAAAGATGTTGCTGTGCTCTACAGCAAGCATGCCAGGACAAGAGAGTGATCATCTTCACCATCTAATTTTAGATCATGTCATGGGACCAAATAGACAAATAGGCTGAATGCAGACAATGGACCATTTTTTTCTGATACCAATCTGTGGGGCAGAAGTGCATTCAGTTATTAATATGGAGACCCCTGCTCTGTATGCGTGAGTGTCATCATGTGCAATATTACATTAAAGCAACGTAATATATACATGTGAGGCAGTGGAGTGTGTGACCTCCAGGGTGCTGATTAGATCATATTGACCCCACTGCATAACAGTCTACCATCAACTGACCAAACAATCAGATCAATGATGGATTTGATTTGATGTAAGCATTTCATAAGCTGTGTAAAGTGGGCAGATTGTTTTCATAACTAAATAAATAAACAGGATTATTGAGTTTCTTTTTGTGGGGTACTGCTACGCTACTGTCAGACAATAAGGAGTGATCGATATGTTGGCAGACAAGCGGTGAGAAATGCAGAGGTCCAGAGAAATGACGGATTATTCTTCAGTGAAGTTCATCTGATTATATTTCTCACTTCATATGACCTCCTGCCACATGTTTGGGACTGCAGACCCAGAGCGTTAGCCGCGAAGGTCGTTTGAGCAGCCCTGGACCTCAGTCGGGACGTTTTTTTGGGGGGGGGGGTTAAATTAACGCTGAGAGAAAGAAGTGGTAGGAAACTTACCTCCTCTACTGTGAGAGGCATGCATATCCTGTACTCCTTCAGCAGCATCTTCCCCCCGCTACGCGTCTTCTCTGTTTATTCACAACGTGTCAAACCAGCCGAGTAAACGCTCCCTCCGCCGCCCGACGGGATGTGTGTTCAGGCTGCAGACGTGACAGGACGGTTAGCCCGAGTTAGAAGACGCTCCCCGAGTTACGGCTGACTTCTTTCATCGGAACCGGCGGACACTGCCCTCGGCGCTGAACGTGAGAGGAGAAATGAACTCGATTCTGGGGTTGTTCCCTCCTTTCACACTGACACGTCAATTCCATGTACGCGACGCATAAAGCGACCGGAAGCGACGGAACTTTTAAAATAAGAGCAAAGCATATGTGACTTTCATCGTCTGGACTATTTTCATCCAACTATATACACAGCTTTTTACGTTGCACTACCAGCAACCCCAGACCCCAGAGGGTCCAAAATGGTAAAGCTTTGCACCACTGCAGTTTATATGAACATTTTCCCTGTGCCAGGCTGCTACAAGTAAAATATAATTTGAAGGTCTTTAATATTAATGCTAAATTGTGTTTACATTGCACAGGCTGTTTTATTGTCCAAAAGTCTTGAGCTAATGGGAAATAGATGCAACAATTCATTAAAACTTGTGCAAACATGAATGGAAATACAGAATCAGAATACTTTATTAATTCTGATTCTGATTCTGATTATATTGTGTATATAATGCAAAAACATAGTTTGTACAATTCTAACCAGCTTGAAAGTCAATAGTAACTTTCAGTAATGTTGAGGTCCAGGTTCAGGGGAGGCCAGTCCTTGTCTGATAGTGTTCCAGTGTGTGTTTTCCTTTCCAGGGAGGCTTTTACTGCATTGGGATAACTTCTTCTTCTTCTTCTTCTTCTTCTTCTTCTTCTTTCAGCTGCTCCTGTTAGGAGTCGCCACAGCGGATCATCTGCCTCCATCTCATCCTATCCCTTGCATCCTCTTCCCTCACACCAACCCTCTGCATGTCCTCCTTCACTACATCCATGAACCTTCTCTGTGGTCTTCCTCTTCTCCTCCCGCCTGGCAGCACTTAGGCTGAAAAATGAAGCCAATCAAACACTTTCCAGATGGTAGTCCATGGTGGATCAAAATCCGATGGCACTTTTCTGTTTTCATAATTCCATCAATTTTGACAAGATCCCCAAAACCACTGGCTGAAATGCAGCCCCAAACCATGACAGAGCCTCCACCGTGTTTTACAGATGACTGTAGACACACATTGTTGTGCCTCTCTCCTGATCTCCTCTGTACATACTGATGACAATCTGAACCAAAAATGTTAAATTTGAATTCATCATTACACTGATTTCCAGTCCAGTTCTTGTGTAATTTGCATACAACAGCCTTGTCTCCCTATTTCCTTTCCTTAAAAATGGCTTTTTGACAGTCACCCTTCCAATAAGACCAAATCTAATGAGGCTTCAGCACACAGTAAATGGATCAACTGAAGGGCCAGAGGTGCCTGTCAGCTCCTGTGCAATATCTTTGCTGGATATTTTCTTATTTCTCAAGGACATGACTTTGAGAT
>VUQH01035140.1:0-12854 GCA_015106775.1 Etroplus canarensis
AGAAGGGGATTTTCTGACAGTATGACTCGGGGGGTTGATTCATTTAAACTGATGTATTCTTCCTGCTGTAACCAGGTTTCTGTGAGACAAAACAAATCAATGTGTTGATCAATTATTAAATCACTAACAGGGACTTAGAAGAGAGAGACCTAATATTCAATAGTCCACATTTCATTGTTTTACTCTTTGGTGAATAAGGAATGGTTATATTATTCATTCTTTGTAAATTTTTTAAGGTCAACTTGTTTTTTACTAATTTTTGGTGGATTTATTTTAGGTGGTCTGGGAGCAGACAGAGCCTCTATAGGGATAGTTAGCATAGAAAAGTGCTATATAAGGACCAGTCCATTTACCATTTTGGTTTGTTTGTTAGCAGGATTCTGGAAAAAGTTACAGACAGATTGATACATAAATTTTATTACTTAACAAAACTTAAAAGTGATTAACTCTTGGAGTTATTCTGGATCTGGAAAACGTAGAAATTAACCACAAGTTTTACTGTAAAAGCCTTTCTTCATCACCTCTAAAACAGACTTCATCAGTGATCACTATAACATGCACCTTCAACTGTTCCCTTGTATTTTCCCCAACGGCTTGCCACAGCAGATTAATCCGCCTTGGTTATTTATTAGAGGTTTTATGTCGGATGCCCTTCCAATGCAACCTTCCATGGTGAGACTGGCTTGTGTTCCCACCTGGAATCAAACCAGGAACTTTTTGCTTATGAGGCGAATGTGTGAACCACTACACAATGGGGACATTAGCGATCACTGTAACATACATGTATTAATACATTTTTCAGAGCTGCTCCTTGTTTCCAAAAGTGCTAGTCAAAAATGCATGTATTTCATATAATTATTTCTACCATCTTAAAGGACATCCATTATTCCTAATTTTTTCCCTCTATAATAGGTTTGCTTGCAATATATGTTTTAAAGTGTCAAATTATTGAAAAGAACACTGGAGGTGGGCTGAATGTGTCAACCAGTGCAGAGGTGCTGTCACTGATTGCCCATTAAGTGTGAGGAAAAACAGGTAAGTTGTGAAATGTACCATCTATTCCTGGATATGTCATAACAAATCTGACATTTATGAAGTGCTGTGGCAAATACAGTGAATGACTGAAACCATTTTAAAGATACCATAAATGTAACCATCATCTTTGCATAAGTGACTACAAGTCACACTCGATGCACACCCTTGCACACACATATCAGCACAATAAAGATAACTGTAAATGCGGCTTGGCATTTATAGATCGAATGGTGCCAAGCTCCTCGTGGCACAGATGGTACAAAGATAGAGAGAAGAAGGGAGGGAGTGAAGCAATGAGAGAGGTCTGTGACACCTCTTTTTCTCTGCCCACACTAAAGCTGCCTATTATCTAATCCTTCACACCACGGATAGGGGGATTGGGATGGTCAGAGCAGCAGAGAAAGCAAGACATACAGTAGGTGCCAGAAAAAGAGAGAGAGAGAGCAATCGTCATCATCACCAGAGCAGTGTTCTGCTGATGGCAACACAAGGCATCATTGTACTGAAGCAGCAAAAGAGAACTGCTCCCTCTCTCCGTTTCAGTCAAGCCTGACTGGGCCATACCAGGGTGGTAAAGTCTGAACCTGCAAATTACCAAACTTAGCCTTGTGCCCAGACCATTGAAAAGACTCATAATTACAGTGGTAGGAAAGAAGATAAGAAGATAGAGGATATTTGTGCTCTTGAACTGAAGGATTGGTTCACACAAATTACAGCACATGCAAAAACTGCTTTGCAGTGCCTGAGAAAAATAGCACAACAATCAAAAACAGACAAAGTTTAAATACACAGAATTTAGGTCCAGATGTGTCATGCTGTATTATGTAACACTGGAAATGCTACTATGAGTGCCACACAGTGAAGCAAGTCCCTGCATGTATCTTGTTCACAGCAGCAGCAGGCGTGTCTGCAGAGTCACTTCAAACATATTTAAGCATTGTGTCTACAGATGTGCCCCTGAAAGTGCCTGTCGCTGATGCCCCTGATACTAATTCGACTCTCTGTCATATGATTTGGGTTGACAGAAAATGCTGCCTCATGAGTTTCCTCCTGCAATCCCAAATATAAAGCTTTAATTATGCAAGCCAACGCTTTAGAACCCGCAGCTGGAGGGTCCAGACAGCATTCTGGGGCTTTTTGAGGGAGGTTTATTGTTTGGGAGGATACAAGCCAGTGGTTCACATCTGGAATAAATTTACACAACTAAATCTGAGAGCACTGTTTAAAAAAAAGTCAAATTCTTCCAACCCTTTAAAGAAGAAGAAGGTTATATAGCCTACTCAGTCATTTTCTTACTGAGTAGTTTAATAACAGAAATATAACACTGTAGGAACTGTGCAAGAGCACAGCAAAGACTGAATCCATAGACTTTAACACACATGCACACACGGAGCCTCAGGCAGGAGTAACAGCAATAATGTTTACTATTTGAGTATGCTGGCACAACAACAGAAAGGTATTGAGGTCATGCCTGTGCAATAGAGTACTGAATGTCAGAGGTCAGTATCCAGTGTATCAGTTGCAAAGACAACAGAAGAACAGTGGGGAGCAGAGAGGGCTGGTTTTCTATGGGCGAACAGCAGAGAAAGATATCTGCAGTCTTCCCATGGCATTCCAGCTGCACCAACCAGTTTTCACAACAGCCTACGAGAAAGGGCACAGCAGGCCAACACACAGACACAGCCGGTGCACACACACCTGTGCAGTGTTTTGCAGCAGGTCACACATTACATATATGAATCACATTGGTAAAATGTAAACACCCTCCATTACAATCATCTATAGCACTTGATCTTTACATTTCACAAAAATATATATTTAAATATCATTTCTTTCTTCTTATGACTAGGAACAAATAAACAGACACAGTCTGTCAACTACAGTCTTGCAACACAGCAACACACCAACTAATTCAAGTTGTTCAGCTGTAAGAGTGATATCAGACTCCAGTGTGGCTTGCTTTACATTTCTTCTATTTCTTCTGTTTCTCCCATGATCCCAGTGATAACTCCAAACCAAGGAATGTCACAGACACATTTCTCCCAAAGCCACTGGACACAAATAGAACAGAACAGACGCAGAGACAGACAGACATTACCAACCTGCTCGTTCTGTGGACGTGAAGTCCACATGTTGCTTGGTCTGATCAATCCACCTGGCTTAACTGAATGGCAAAAACAAGGTACACACTTTCTGCCTAAGCAGACAAAGAACTGCACAACAGCAGCAACAGACAACTCCTTCTAGTCAGTAACTCTGCAAGTGTGGCAGGGAAAAAACTAACTGAACTATGTCCAAGTCTTCAGAAAGGGAGGGGTTACAGAAACTCCACACCAATCACAGAAAGAGATTCCTCCCATGCGCTTTTCTCATTGGATAAAAAAAATAGTGCTGGGCTCTTACTGAAGTAGGAGGAGGCCTCTGGGGATTTTTTTTTCACAATGACCCTACATATTATCTCATCCTTTCTCACTCTCACTTTCTCAGTTTATTTTCTCATGTACAGCCTTATGTACTGAGTGTAAATGCATGTATCTCATTTCAAAGAAGGGGAAAAACATGAGTGGAATAAAGACAAGAATTTGATTTGATGATCTTCACCTACACTTGTCAGTATATTTTGCTTGTGTTCCCAGGGACTAAGCTCTCAGCTCAAGAAGGGTTTCCTCATGCCCTTAATTAGTCTGCAAGTCAAATGCAAGCAGGCATACACGTCAACATTTAGCTGAGAAGAAAAATGAAAGAGATCTCTTCTTCCATCTAGTGAAACAGTTGATGTACTACACTCCTTGCGGACCACGCATACAGTGGCTCTGTCAAATGAGCCTACATTATGGTTTTAAATGGGACTTTAACCTGCAATCTACCACACCCTGGAAATACTGACAAAAACTTATCCACAGACACATGCGTATTACCCTTAAAGAAACACACTAAATGTATTTTTTGTTCAAACTTAGAGAGTTAAAATAATGTTTTTAATCAACTACTGAGAAAGACTACAAAAAAGAGGGGAATCCTATTTTTCAAATAGATAACAATTCAACACCACTAAAAAAAAAACAACTGAGAAATCACTCCACACACTATAATACAACCATGACATTTCAGGTAAGATGACTGATGTTGCTGTTATTACCTCCTGTTGTCCCAGAAACAGCTCTATTTTGGGATTTTTTTTCTGTGTTAACAGTGAATCAGTCTGTTATTTGGTATTACTTCAGTTTTTAAAAGCACACATGACCATGAAGTTTGATTGAGCAGTACCAATGTCTTAAGTTCTTATAGTGCTTTTCTCTGGTACTCAAAAAAACACCATTGAACAAATATACAATTACATGTGTAAGCACACACACACATTGTGTGATGACAGACAGATACATACCAGATGTGTTGAAAAGATCTTCTAAAAAAAAAAGACCCACTACTGTCCTGAGATGTGTCCACGAGTAAGATCTCTCTTTCTCAAGTCATTTCTGACTAGCTGGCTTCTTTTCCTTCCTACCCACGCACACACACGCACACACACACATACATCATAATTCACTGGTCATAAATGGCAAATGGTATCTACTAGAAAACACAGAGCAAAGGGCAGAGAGATAATAGTATTTGTAAAAGTAAAACTGTATGTTGCAACTCAAATTTTTGATTACATCTATATTTATACTGAAATTCGTCATTTGCTTAAGCCAGCTGGAAAATAATCTGAAACACTATTCAATTTAATTTTATTTATATAGCGCCAATTCACAACAAAAGTCGCCTCAAGGCGCTTTAAAAGATCCTACAGTGTTAGAGAGAAAATCCCAACAATATATAGTCATGAACAATTGTGGCATCCCTCTCTCTACCCTTAGAGGGTATTTAGCTGACATGGGAGGGTCATCATCTCTTGCAGCTCACCAGGGTTTTCCAGTCTATAAAAGCTTGCCCATAATGTTTACTTTGTCTTCCATCCACCTTTTGTGCTTGCACCTTCATCAGCTGCACAGCATATATGACACACATCCATTTACTGCTTGCATGTCTGACATTGCTGACTTCCATGTTATATTGTTTTGTGTTAGTTTAGTTTTAATAAATGAAAAGAAGAAAAAAAAAGAAAAGCAAACTGGAGTGATAAAGCTGGCAACAAGTCAGAAGCAGTTTTTTTTTATGAGAAGCAGGATTCCTGTGTCATATAGTTAGACGTGAAGGTTTGGGGGGGGGGTAATTTTATTTCAATGGGCAACTCACAAAAATGTGATTTGAAAGCCCGAAGCCCGAATGGACATGAAGTCCATTTATAATGTATATTGTACTTACAATACAAATTGCCTTTAAGTTATCTACAACCCAAACTTCATTCTCTAACTAAAGATAACATGACATGATTTGGAAATTACTCATTGCCTATATTTAGGGAGAACATGCAAACACCACACAGAAAGGGCTCAGCCAGTCAGCAGGTTTGAACCAGGTGCTAAGTACTGAACTACCCTGCTGCTCTTTTATGTCATGACCACTGTCACACTAGGATGGATGCATGTGAGATAATTTGGGGGTTACTATCTTGCACAAGGACACTTCAACGTGTAGACCGGAGGGACCAGGGATCGAACCACCGTTCAGTAAACAAACCACTACAGCCATCACAATCCTCAATTACTGTTGAGGGTTTTTTGGAAGTGTTCCTGAGCCACTGTAGTTATTTCCAGTACAAAATAGTATAATATAAATGTGGTTTTCAGCCTTTACCCTTGTACATACAGAATTGATTAGATCCTCTGAATTTTCAGATGATATTATTTACTGCAGTCATTTAAAGATTGGTGCATCCCTACCTAATAACTACCACCAGCTGTCACACAATGATTCCAGTCTTCTTTTGCAGTTCTTCCAACTTTTTTTAACCTTCCTGTCCAGTTATCTTGCCATTTCTACATGACGCTAGTAAAATAGGTTACTTAAGTGGTGCAGCTCTAGTCTTATTGCAGTGTATGTCCATTTTTATTTGCCTGAATAAATATTCTTATTATGCTAAGCATGTGACACACTTTATGTCTTTTTATGCTCTCTGTTAAGGGCTAATTTAAGTGGTCAATTAATTCTAGGCTTCATACTGGCCATAATGTATTTTGATTTTTTGAGAAGTGTAATTATATTATGACAGAGTGTATTTCTGTGATATTAACCAAAGATCTGGAGTCCTACTGTGCACAATCTATACATTCACAGCTAAGTCACACTTCCATAGCAGATGGTCCTTTGAAGCCATCTCCTACTTCTACTTGTGGTAGGCACAAATTGTTGGGTATCAACCACCAGCAATCACTGTAACAGTACCGGTAGGTGGTGTTGTGGCATTGCACTCAGAGCAGACCCCCACAGCAGCACTTCACTTAGACAGGATGTTTTGCGCACAGGGAATCACGATCCACACATTGGATGTGCACCATAACTAAAGGAGCTGAAGACAACTGGGGTGCAAAGGAGGATCTATTTGACAGTTTTAACTGTTAATTTCTTCTTATACACAATTTGGACTCCTAGCTTTATTATTATGTTGAAAATGCATCATTCTTTCGTGGTTTTTGTGAGTTTTATAAAACTGCATCCCTTCTGTAAAACAGTAATTGTCTTCACGCTGGTTGTCATTTCTCCGTTTGTGTTTGGTTGAGTTTGAGCTCCGCTGGCCTCTCCAGGACAGATGTTCTTTGCAGCTGCTGCATCATTATGACCCTGAGTCTGACTCACCGTCACATGCCGCCCGATGCGACTCGTCAGCCGATCCACTGTTTTGATTTCTGTTTGGCGCAAACGCGAGGACTTGCTGCAGGTGATGGGGACTCTCTGGGACTCCTTGGCGCATGAAGGACTTTGCGCTCCTGGTGGGTCTCACAAATAGGATGCAGGATCTTTAAATCAGATTCGGGAGGGAAAACTCTTTTAAATAATAAATGTGGTTTTTTCTGTCATATTCGTTTTGACTGGATTACACATTTGCCAGGAGATGAATAGCCTGCGAGCATTCGGATGGAATTTATTTTGTAATTCTCTCTCCCACTCTTCTAGTAGTTTTTTGGAACACTTCAGCGCACTTGCTGCAGATGAAATGGATAATTCATCCATAGTCTGAGCAGGATCTCCTGTTCTCTGTTCCATCTCCAGAGCAATTAAGTGCTTGCACCGTGCGCAGGGATGTTACTTTAGTGCACGCCTGCCATCCTCTGCTGCACTTTTTCATCAACAATGAATAAAGGGGGTATGAGGGGCCCCGAGGGGTATGAGGAGTCCCAAACCCTGGGGCCCGGAGAATAACTCGAGTGGCAACAATGCCCTCTTGGCCTGGTCACCTGGAGTGCCCCCCCCATAACTGCACCTGGGAGGCGACCAACAACACCACAAGCAACCCTGACCCTTCCCTGCCTCCTCTCAACTACTATTCGATTCCTCTTCTCACGGTCATCACCATCGCCTGCTCCCTGCTGTTTCTCATAGGGGTGGTCGGGAACGTTATGACCATTCTGGTGGTCAGCAAGTACCGGGACATGCGCACGACCACCAACCTATACCTGTGCAGCATGGCGGTGTCCGATCTACTCATCTTTCTTTGTATGCCACTTGACCTCTACCGCATGTGGAGATACAGACCCTGGCGGTTTGGAGACGCGCTCTGCAAGCTCTTTCAGTTTGTATCCGAGTCGAGCACTTACTCCACCATCCTCAGCATCACGGCGCTGTCAGTGGAGCGCTACCTGGCCATCTGTTTCCCGCTGCGCGCCAAGGCTCTAGTAACCAAAAGGCGCGTACGAGCCTTAATTTGTCTCTTGTGGACAGTGTCCCTCTTGAGTGCGGGCCCTGTGTTTGTCATGGTGGGAGTAGAGCAGGACATCATTGGACCACTAAATTTCAGTTCATGGCTGAATGAGACTGGCTTTCTCCTGGAGGCCGAGGACACCCGGGAGTGTAAGATGACGCAGTATGCGGTGCAGTCAGGCCTGATGGGGGCCATGGTGTGGCTGAGCTCCGTTTTCTTCTTCATGCCGGTGTTCTGTTTGACTGTGCTCTACAGCTTGATAGGACGTAGGCTGTGGCAAAGACACAGAGAGACAAACATGAGTTCCCGTGTGTCTCACAGGGACAAAAGCAACAGACAGACCATAAAGATGCTGGGTAAGTTTTACGCAAAGTTCTGAAGTTCTTACATGGTTGAAGTTTGATTTTGCGACACATAAAAAACTTTAAAATGTGTTCAGGAAAAGTTGTATCAGAGGAAATTTCAATCTAAATCTATTTTCTTTTTTTTTTTTAAAGTTTGTTTGCTTCATCCTTCATTGATAACAAGTCTGCATCCACTTTCCTGCCTCTCCCATCCTCTTTTATCCTCACCTTCTTCTTCCAAAAGTGGTGGTCGTGCTGGCCTTCGTCCTGTGCTGGTTGCCGTTCCATGTGGGTCGCTATCTACAATTCCGCTCCCTGGACGCTCCTTCCCCGCTGCTGTCGCTGCTGTCCGAGTACTGCAGCTTGGTGTCCGTGGTTCTCTTTTACCTGAGCGCTGCCATCAACCCCATCCTCTATAACACCATGTCCTGGAAATACCGGGGCGCAGCAGCACGTCTCTTTGGCCTTTCTGACAGCCTGCCGCCGCGGTGTCGCACAGCCAGCACCGTGAAGGGGGACGGTTCGAACGGCTGGACAGAGTCTACAATCAGCTTTTGATCGCCAAGTGTCTGGTATAATAAGTAAAGCTATTAATCATGCATATACAGTACTCACCTAAAAGCCATTATATCTTTCAGGGCGGCAAAAAAACAGCTGAGAGCACTTGCCTTTATTTACTGTAATCAAAGGAGTGAAAAAAGAAAAAAACAGGAGCCATAAATGTTCAGCATGCATAAATAGAACTTAGAGTAAGATTAATATTATTATTTCAATTTTATTCTTTGCCAAGTAAATTGTCTTCTTTGGTTATTTCAGGAAGGGACACACACTACACACAACTGCAACATTTGAGAAGGGAACTAGTGAAATGCAAAATAGACATTGGCCTGAAATGCTTACTTTATCTCGATCCAAATGAAAAAATAAATAAAATAGAGGCATGCATGCCTGGATACGCACACATATAAATATCATGCACATCTGCAAATGCCTTATCATGTATTTATATTCTGGATGATGAAGAAAACACTGTAGAGTTTGTGGCGCTGCTCTGTCCCCCTTAAGAGTACAGAGGAGCAGTGTGTATGTACACGTGTAAAAGAGATTTTTGCATGTGTATTGTGTGACAAGTGTCTTGCTGTTGGGTGCGCTTTTAGTTGGCCAGAGAGTTTAAGAATATGTGTTTTAAGTTACTGTTATAACTTATCAACACATTCAGTGCCCACTTGGATATTCATGTCTGTGTTGTGTTTGGGGTCAATGGTGTTGGTCACCAGTTCTTAAGCATATTCTTGTGTACCCTTTTGGTGCACAGCACTTATTTTTGGTGATTGCAAGACAATGTGCATTTTCAGAATATGTATCAGTCTCTGATTTTTGTGACAATATTTCACTGTTAAATGATCAGCACTGTTTAATCTGTGGGCCTATCAGAAATGTGTATAAAGTGGGCATCTGAGGAAGCATTGCACAATTTCTGCAGGTCTCTTGACTCTGTAGTGCATGAAGTGTCAGTCTGGTGCATGAGGCAAAGAAAGCTGGCTGTTACTGTATCAATATACATGTTAGCAGCCATAAGTATGTTCATTTTGAGGGCCTTGTGAACTGTGCACTGTTTTTCCATCCAGCATACTGATGTATGTTGCACTGATTATACATACAATCCAAGGCCATCTTTTATTACTATATGGGGACAATATGTTGATGCTGTGAATACAGTCTTACATTTTTATAGATTTATCATATTTAAAAAGTACAATTATGCTTTGCAAAGCCATATTCTATTCATGGTAAAGAAAACTTTAAGCTACCTTCACAGTTATCTTTAGGAAAAGTCATTTTCATTGTCAAAACTGAACACAGAGAGTTCTTTACTGGTCAAAACACACACAATGTAAATTGTATAACATGCATCTTCTTTGTCTTGTTTAATAATTTACTAGGGCATGGATGATGCAAACTCCTCATTGGTGATTAGACAAGAGGTAATAGCACGGGAACTCATTTCGTAACATTCTAAATGTTGCCAAGTCTGACAAAGTGCCACAACAATGTAAAAATAAATGAACAAACAGCCTTTCCTGTAAGCTTGTGTAAAATGACAACAGATGGAAATATAAAAGTGATACATTTTGTAAAGTGATTTGTAAAGATCCTATTTGTCCAAAAGATCTTTGCTATAATTTGTAAATAGATGCTTTGTAATGCTGTGCACTCAGATGGTTTCTGCAGTCCAGATCATTACAGCAGCTTCCAGTAATCTGTATTTGAGTTCAAACACAGCCTCCTGACTTTGAATAATGTGTTAAATGAATGTTTCAGACCACATACCAATAACATGATATGCTATTTATTATTCTGCTTTATGTTCACTAATTAGAAGAGTCAAAATTGAGTGTTTTTTAAATCTATGTGGCTATCTTCTCTTGGTTAATGTATCTGTCTACAACAAGCTCTTGTAAAGGTAAACAAAAAATAAACAAAATTACCTCTTCTTTTGTACACAGTATCTGTATTCTTTATGTAACTGGGTTCACTCTTGATAATCAGAAAATTGCCTCCAACAGATATGAGATGCAAATTGCAATCAGTTTGTGAAACTACCAAACCACTTAACAACACCTTTCCATCCACATTAAAACATAAGTGCACTAAGAAACACTTTCCACGCTTTGATAGGGGAGATAATCTTTTCCCCATGTGTCCCAGCTATACCTCATTATGTAATGTTGGTCTCACTAGGGTGTAACAGAAGCTATTGAACTATTGAAACTAAAACAAGGATATGGCAATGTGTTCTCTGTCATCTCAGCTGGCAGGGTTTTTAGGTGGCCACCAGTCATAGCTCAGTCTATCACTTAAAAGACAGCAGGTGCTGCCGAGACAAAGCACAGCTCATATAATCACTCAGTCATCTCTATGTCCTCCTCAGATACCTGATCGAAACACTTTAGGAGGCTGCAAAACCCTATGAGTACAAAATGTTCAGCAGCTTGGATGAAAACACTGAAAGGATAATAAAATCCAAAAATAATGTGAATTAAAAATGAAAGTTGGGTTGGTAACTCACAGGAGAAGTGGGCGGTGGGGAGAAGAAGAGATTTGAAAGGAAAACACTACACAAGACTAAAGAGCCAAATAAAATGCTGCAATGGAAATGGACAATAAAGCAAAGGTGAAAGGAAGGAGAGTCAAACAGAAAGTCAGACATCATGAGTGTTTTTTTAAATGAAGGTTGTGAAAGCGAGTGAATAAATGAATATTAGACAAATAGGATGATGGTGGAATTACAGAAGTAATAAAAAATGTAGTGGCATTTCATTTGGCTGGTACCCTTAAAGACAGACTGATGCTTGTTGGTCTACAGACACATTACATTAATTGTGGACATGCAGCCTCACAGGTGCTGACCAACATGAAGCCATCAGACAATGGGATAGTGCAGATGGTTTAGATCAGAGAAGATGTAGCTATATTTCTTCATCTATCTAATGATGGTGACACAAATTCGTCCAAGTAGCATTCATTCAATCATTCAAATATGATTAGGTATCTGTGTCCATACATGTGAGGTTATTACCAATCTCCCTCATGTTGAGTGGGACAAGCACTCTTTGTCTGTGTTAAATATGCAGCTTCACTGAACAGTCAAGTCAAGTCAAAACATTAAAGGCATGACCATAAACCCTATGATGGTACTAGAAGAAAAGTCAGTATACCATCCTGTGTGGAGCATAATAGTACAGACATAAGTCAGTAAAGATAAAAAAATAGCTTAGATATTTCTAAGCTATACAGCTCAGTAAAGACTTATCTTCCTAATGTCATAATTACAGCAGAAGCAAACATAGAACGAATATCATATTTTGATTTTCCCTATGGAAAAATGTTGATTACTTTATTTGAGTATCAGCATGTCTTCACTGTCCTGCACATCATCGAGCCCCAAACAAACATTTGAAAGGCTCAGAGGTATGTTACACGTCTTCTCTTTTGGGTTTTGTAACACAAAAAACAGGAGTCTGTCATTTTTGATAAGCTCTACATAACTAGATGCATTTGGAAAAAGGTTCCTGCATCACAGATTCCAATACTGTTTCACCCACCACCAAAATCATACCACATTCAGCAACTTACTTGTGGTTCCTAAAGTTTCTAAACATAGAAAGGGAAGCAGATCCTTCAGCTATCAGGGCTCTCTCCTATGGAACGAGTTCCCAGTTTGTATTCGGGAGACAGATACCCTCTCTACGTTTAAGATTTTGCTTAAAACTTGGGCAGCTGTGGCTGCCAGTAGTTCACCATAAAAATTATGGTGAAGTTGTGTACTGTTGCTTGATTTACAGTAATTTAATGTCTCTACAATGGTGATATTCTGTTTTAGATTTTATGGTCTACTAATGTTCCATTTGACTGTTTTTTACCATCATTTTTACATTTTTACAGTGCTGCTGCAATAGGCTTAAGCTGCTGAGGGACTTCTCATGATGGGCTGAGAATTTGTTCTCCACTCGCCTCTTTTCACCCCCACGCATTTATTTGCTACTGCTGCTTGTCATTACATTTCGTTCTCTCTCTCCCATAGACTGTGTTGTCCTTGTATCTTCATGCTCTTTTTTTCTCTTTTTTCTCCCCTCCCCTCCCCTCCCCTCCCCCCCCCCCCTCCTCTTTCG
>VUQH01035140.1:16224-34790 GCA_015106775.1 Etroplus canarensis
AAGGGGGGGAATTTAAAAAAAAAAAAAAATTATATAAAAAAAAAAAAAAAAAAAAAAGCACAATGCACATCAAATGAGTACCCTGCCCACAAACACAATGCCTTTTAGTTAACACTGTGCTAACCTTGGACTATTCGACACTAGCATAACTGGCCTGACATTTACCAAACATAAGGTGAACCTCTGCTACTCCACTGGGGAATTAAGGCTTTAAAAAAGGGGAATAAAGGGACAGTGTTGAGCAACATAACATCAAGAATTCAAGGAGAGGACACCTCATAAGTCACCTGTGAATTACAAAGCAACAGGCTAGGTAGACACAATGAGCACACCTGACAAAGGCACCATACTCCCTTTAAACTTTTCTGTCTTTGTTGCTGTACTTTGCATTATGCAGAGAGCAAGGTGCCATTTTACTAGCACAGAACAGTGCCCTAGTAATGCCAATGTCACAGTGATGCCAACAACAGAATAATGCCAATGAATGTAACAGTAAATGTTGGCATTACAGTTTGGAATAGAGCCAGGGATCATGTTTCCTCTTGCTCATATTTACCTCATCAAGCCTAATGCTCGGCATAAAAAAGTGCTTCAACTCTGTTAGTCACAACGAATTTACCGTCTCATTCTATAACTCTATAGATATCTCTGTATATCATCTCTTAGCAATGTATGGATACAAAACACTCACTACTGCTATACCAGCACAAGCCTGAAAAAGGATTCATCAATATTATTATTGTCACCATCTGCCTGAAATTATCATATGATTGTTTTTGCCTTCTTTACCTTTCAGTGTGAAATCAGGTTGTGTTAAAAAAAAAAAACAAAAACAAAAAAACTCTCCACCAAAAGGGGCTACACATTTCAAAATGGCACATTTTGCTTTACAAAACAAAATAATAAAAGATAATATGAAAAGAAGCATAATCACAGATCAAGTTAATGTTTTTTTCCTTTTGACAGAATAATAATAATAATTGCAATGCTGTGTCATTACAGAAGAACATCACAGAACCCTTTAGACAATTGCAAACGCAACATCTAGTGGACACGAAAAGTCTGCACTTTGGCATTAAAACAGTAAAAACAGATATCAGAAGCTTCATTATAACACCAATCAGATAGAAAGCCAAAGGCAGCAACGTTTATCCCAATACAGATGACTTGAATTGACCATAAGTCCTGGCTTGCTACATATCTGTCTAAGCATTACAAGAACTGCTTGCCTGTGCGCGGCTGAAACAGGAAATGGGAAAAAAAAAAAATACATAGGCATTTGGTTACATGTTTGAAACGGCAAATGATAACTGCAATTCATGGACTGATGAGCTACAGGTTCCCAACAGCTGTAAGAGAAATACTTAAAGGGTTACTGAGATAAGGAATGCTGGCCTTAATCATACAATCTAACATACATCCATTAAAAAAATAAAAGAAAAAAAAACATGCTACAAGAAAAATTAGTATATAACTACACTTGTCTCTTAATCTTTAAACAATAAATAAATGAAGATTGCACTGTAATTGGCATGTAAAGTACTGTATGCAAATATATAGTATAAATAAAACCTAGAAAAGAACTCTACCTTTACTTTCCCATCAACTTTGGCAAAGGTTTTTTTAAGCTAGTAAACCACTTTGCTTACTGACACTTACAGGAGCAAGGCACAGCACAGAGGACAAGATACAGCATCAAAAAATGAAAGAAAAAGGGGATGGAAGACAGAAAAAAGAGGAAAAGAGGCTAAAATGGTAAATGATCATAATGACAGCGATAGGGATGACAAGATTAGATCTCCCCTCTGTAAGGCCTTATCCCTGAGGTACATTACAGGCTGCCAATCAGAGCTAATCATTACCTCTGTCTCCCATCCTATCCCTTCTCCCTCTCACCCTACCCGACAAAAGTGGACTTATCACACATTATTTATGCAGGTCAGGGTGATTTCTTTGGATTAACAGGGTATGTATTGGGTTGTACCTTGGCTTTGCTGTTTTGGGTTGGGGTAAAAAGGGTTTCGGGGCTCAGGTGGGAGGTCAGGGGCTGTTATGTGTGTCAGAATGCCCTGTTCGGTTGAGTTGTGTTCTGTCAAAGGCTTGTTTGGTTAGTGAACATTAGTTCAAGTCCTCAGAGAACATGTCTGTCTAAGGAGAGACCACAGACTTGCTACTGCTCTGATTACATGTCAATAAAGCACCTTTTATTAGAGAGAGAGCGAGAGAGAGAGAGAGAGAGAGAGAGAAATGCATGGGCAGACAGATGGGATGGATCGAAAGCAAGAGAAAAGTGGCCAGAGCAAAAAAAGGGTAATTACAGTTAATTACAGATGGGAGATGAGGAAAGAGGAGAACGGACTTCAAATGTATTGATTCACAGGCTAGCTGGAAGGAGAAACAGCTTTAGCGTTGCTCTGGCTGGCTAAATTTTAGGGGGGTAAAGCTTGAGCTAACTCCTAATGGCTTTCCTAGTTAACACCGACACAGCTCTGAGAAGGGTGGCTAGCTGAAGACTGTTAGCACCTCTGGGTATGTGATGCTACGCACATATCACTAGTAAAGCTACAGATAAATAGGCTGGAGGAATGGTTTTTGAGATGGTAGATTGTAGAAGGACTGACCAGTGACCAAACACATGCTCAGCCCAGCCCTTTCCTAGTATGTTGCAGCCAATCACAATCCCAGCTTGGCTATCTAAAGCCAATTTATGCCCTACAAACAAATACCTACAAGAATTTATACTCTGATCTAAGATCAGTGTTTAAGGGCTCCTTCAACCTTATGCACGAGCTACTGAACTGACCTCAGAGCCTCTGTTTATGAGCACCTAGAGTCCACTACTCCTCTTTTATACTGTACTTCAGACCTTACATTGCCATCACTTATATTACATCATTTATAGCATCAAAGTATTTGCTATAATATATATCTATATATAGTGTTCATATATTAGATTACTGGTTTTCCATTCTTTTGTAGATATAATAAAATCAAAGGATAGCAGCATCTTACACCATACATGGATTGCATCACTTTGGTAGCTGAAAGAGTGAGTGATTGAGTGTTAAAAGCTAAGCAGATATGTGATTTACTTCTTAGGATGAAATGTGTCTTTCATTGTCATTGCATGAGTGTAATTGTATATGTGTCCATGGTTATGTACGTATGTCTGCACATGTGTCTGTGCACCGGATCTTTGTCAGTCTGTATGTGAGAACGGGTGAAGATTGTAGGAATTGACCGACAGCCTGTAGAGTTTTGACAAAATGAGTAAGTATGAACAGCTAAAGCTTTGACGGCCTACATTGGAATATGGCTGAATGAATAAAGACTGTAGCAAAAAAAAAAAATGCAAGTTAAACACTGAAAAACAAACCAAAAAAGTAAGGCAATGACCATCAAGAAATATACATGTTCTCTAAGTGAATATGTTTTAAAAAGATAAAAAATAAAAACATGCAAGTCAGTCTGAGGAGCAACTGCTTTGCTCACAGCTATTTTAAGGCTTGATTATCAGCTTTCTTTCCCAACCGAGGTACAGCTAAGACAAGGCTTCCCTCGACAGAAATCCTTAACAAATGAGACGGACAATGATACAAAGACAACAGAGACAGCAAGAAAAGAGACCAAACTGAGTGAAGGCAGAAGACATCAGGAACAAGGTGAGAAAAGCCTGAATCGAAGAAAAAAAAAATACATACATAGCCTTAGAAGTACATCTCAAGTGTTTGTTTTGATTTCATTCGGTTCTTTCATAGGTGTTTTTTAAAGTTTTTAAAATGTGATTTTACTTTCTCTTTCTACCCTATAGTTAAAATTCCCTCACTTCATGAAGAAGTACTGTAGCAAGCAGGCCATGAGGATGGAGAAGCCTGCGAACACGCACACAATCAGCGCAGCAAAGCGCTCGTCACTCGAGATCAAGCCTGTTCCTTTGCCTGGTTCCATGGCGCACTGCTCTCCTGATGATGCTGCCTCCTGGCGACGCAGCGTGAACAAAGAGGAAGGGCTCAGTGGTCCGCACAGCTCCTGGCACGTATCCTGGCAACGGCGGCAGGCACCCACACGAAAACGGTAGTCTGTGTTGCTCTGGAGACCGGAGATTTGAAACACGCCCTCTTCTCCCTTGAAAACCTGTGAAGGGAGGAAAGAGGTAGAAAAAAGTTTTACAGCTGACGTGGACGAGAAATACAGTTGAATTTTATCTGACCACTGAGAATACATGAATGTAAAAGTGCGACAAGGTAACCAGAGAGTATGCAAATTTTCATTCAGCTAAACAGCATGCCAATTGATTTTTACTGACAATGCATGAATTTTAGCCAGAAAAATGGATCCGCATGTTCACTAAAGTCACAGTTCAGTATGATTAGTTTCTTTATCAGAACACCTATGCCTTTTTACGAAGCGAAGTGGGTGTGAGTCAGGTGAGAAGGTTAAGAGAGACAGGTGAGAAGCCTATTGTTTTCTCCTTGCATTTTCACTGAATCCTCTCCTGTCATACAGTCATGTGAAAAAGAAATATCTCATCAGACTCTATGCAGTCCTGTGCATAAACTAAGCACACTCTCACTGCTTTCAAAGGAATTAAGAGGGTAAGTAGGAGCCAGTGCTCATAATCAATTGCATGACCCTCCTCTACAAAAGCAGGCATTTTGGCAGTTTGCTGCTCTGGAGCATTCAGGTGTGTATTAACACAATGCCACAATGTTCCCAGGAGTGGATGTCACAGCAAATTCACCCCAAGGTCAGGCTGTGCAAAAAACTCAAGAGCTGAATCCCCTTTAGCATGTTAAATGTTAAAGTTCATGACAGTACAATTAGAAAAAGACTGAACAAGGGTTTTTAAAAAATATATTTCTCATCTTATCTGTATTTTTAGATGTCATATTTACATTGATATATACTTCACAGAGTGTCCGTAATGCAAGCAATTTTCCCCCTGGGATTAATTAAGTACTCTGATTCTGATTCTGAAGTAGGGCTTTTTTGAAAGGGTTCCTAAGACAAAGTCTCTTCTCTCTAAAATGAACATGCAAGCACAGCTTAGGTTTACAAAGATGCATCTGAACAAACCACGCAAGTTCTGAAAGAGCGTTCTTTAGACAGACAAGTGGAGTTGTTTGGCCATAATGCACAGCGCCACGTTTGGCAAAAATCCAAACAACATGTCAGCACAAACACCTCAGATGAACTGTCAAGCAGGGTGGTGGTGGGGGTAATGATTTAGGCTTGTTTTGCTATTTGTCATTAGGTCAAGTGTGAACTCGTCTGTATTCCAAAGTATTCTACACTCAAATGTAAGGCCATCTGTCTGACAGCTAAAGCTTGGCTGAAACTGGGTCATGCAACAGGACCATGATCCCAAGTACACCAGCAAATCTACAACAAAATGGCTGAAAAAGAAAACAAAGTGTTGCAATGGGACCTTAAGAAAGCTGTGGATAAAAAAAGCCCGCAAACCTCAATGAACTAAAGCAATATTGTAAAAGAGAGTGTGCTCAAATTCAGAATGTCAGACTGATGAAGTCATATAGAAAACAATGACTTGAAGTTATTGCTGCTAAAGGGGCTTCTACAAACTACTGAATCACTGGGTTTCCTGTGAAAATTTTCTTTTTCACATGACTGTATACTGTAGACATTTTGGATAATAATATTGCATGTGATAAAAAGGCACACATTTGTTAAATATTACAGCCAATTTGTGTCCTTTGATAAAACAATATTAACCCCTAACAGAAGGACTCGGTGTCATTTGTAATATGTTTGCAACATAGTGTGGTTTCAATTAAATTAAGGGTATACAGCTGCTAGGAGCATCTAAACCACATTTTAGGCGCTTTTTTGAAGAGTTACATGCTTTTTTATAACTAGGAGGCAAACATGTTGTTTCATTTTTATGGCTGCAGTAGGTGAAGTATTTTGCAGTCTTTAGAAAAAGGTACACAGAATTTTAGCTCTAGATGCTCAAAGAGAAGAGAGAGAAGATGAATTTAAGTCTTTGAGTGCACTCAATAGGCTCCTCAGAAATAAATTAAAGAACACAAAAGGAAAAAAAAACACAAAAGAAATAACACAACTCAAAAGCAGTATCACAGATTTGTGTTGATAGCGCAGGTATACACATACACATCTACAGAGCTGAAGTTCTGTCTGCTGGTGGAAATCAGCAATTCTTCCCTCCAACCATTTTGTAATTCAATAACAGAAGGTGAAATGGCCCTGAAGACAAATAACTTTGTCTATGTTTTGTCTGCCCATCGCTCCAGCTGCTAGCTATTAAATCCCATATTTCCAAGCGCAGCCAAAATCTTTGCATTATTTCTATGCAATAGTTTTCATTAAAAATCCCTTTTATACCTTGCAGTAGGGTGATGTAAGAGATGTAGTATGCAGGCATGCATTTTTTAACTTTTCCACGTGTCGAATTTCATGTGTGTGTGTTTTGCTGTAATCGCCCACATGTACATTTGTGCTTGTGTGTGTAACCTTCCATCAAATTTCAACAGAAAGTAGTTGTATATAATTCCACAGCAATAAGAATGGATCAAACAATCAAAGTCGGTTTCTGATGTAGAGACACAAGAGCTCTCATGTCTACACTCATATGACCTTTTTGTGTGTAGTACAAACCTGTTTGTATTCTGACTCGCGTCCCACCAATACCTGGAGCACGTAGCTCACAGGATCTCCCCTCATTGGTGGTATAGTCTCCCATGTGATCTCACACATGTTCCCCTCAAGCTGGTGCACTCTAGGAGCTGTTGGAATAAATGACAAATCATTATTTTATACACGACAGGATATTGTTAAAATTCCACAGACAGATGAGAGGCATTTGCCCTCATGGAATTCACACACCTTCTCTTGCTAAATCTAAATGTAAGTCCAAATGTTTACTAACCACCAACTGACAATTCAGTTGTTGTCTGAAGTGTCATAATACAGCGAATTCCAAATCAACTGAATATAGTACAACCCCAGTTCCAAAAAAGTTGAGACACTGTGTAATACATAAATTAAAACAATGCAATGACTTGAAAATCTCGTAAACCAATATTTTATTCACAAAAAAACATAGAAAACATATCAAATGCAGAAAGTGAGACATTTTACTAATTCAAGAAAAATACTAGCTCATCTTGAATTTGATGGCAGCAACACATCTTAAAAAACTTGGGACAAGGGGAAAAAATAGCTGGAAACGTAAGTGGTACTAAAAAGAAACAGCTGGAGGAACAAGTTGCAACTAATTAAATTAACTGGTAACAGTATTGTGCTTCTGGATAAAAAGCGTACCTTCTGAGTCTCTCAGAAGTAAAGATGGAGGTTTAACAATCTGCCAGAAACTGCATTTGTGAAGCAATTTTACAATAATGTTCCTCAACATAAAATTTCAAAAACTCTGAATATTCCGTCACCTACAGTACATAAAATCATTTAAAAGATTTCAAGAATCTGCACACAACGGACATGGTCAAAAACCAATACTGACACTTCATTGCAGAGAGACATGATGCTGCCATGGAAATCATTGCATGGGCTCAGGTACACTTCCAAACATCACTATCTGTGAACACGGCTTGCCGTGCTATCCACAAATGCAAGTTAAAGCCCTATCATGCAAAGAAGCAGCCATATGTGAACGTGATCCAGAAACACTACCGTCTTCTCTGGGGCAAAGCAAAATGGACTGAGGCAAAGTAGAAGACTGTTCTGTGGTTAGATGAATCCAATTTTGAAATTTTTTGAAACTGTATCCTCCAGACGAAAGAGGAGAGGAACCATTCAGCTTATTATCAGTGCTCAGTTCAAAAGTCTGCATCTCTGATGGGGGTGTATTAGTGCCTATGATACTGGCAATTTGTACATCTGGAAAGGCACCATCAATGCTGAAAGGTACATCCAAGTTTTAGAACAACTTATGCTCCTCTCCTGATGATATCTTTTCCAGGAAAGGAGCTGCATATTTCAAAAAGACAATGCTAAGCCACATACTGCAGCTATTACAACAGCACAGCTTTGTAGTAGATGAGTCTGGGTGCTGGACTGGCCTGACTGCAGTCCTTTCACTAATTGAAAACATTTGGCACATCATGAAACAAAATACCACAAGGAAGACCCAGGACTGTTGAGCAACTGAATCCTCATCATTGCATTGTTTTTATTTATATTCTATCCATTGTTCCAACCTTTTTAACATATCCATTGTTAAAACTGATCCATTTTGATGTCAGCAAGAAAAGTTGAATGGGGCAACAAAAAAACTGGAAAAGCCATGTTATGCTAAAACAAAATGATATAATTGGGTATAAAGAGAAAATCATTCAGAAGAAAAGATGGGAAGGGTCACTTTTCTGTGAAACAGTGCAGGAAAAAGTTTAATGATTAAAGAATAACATTTGTCAACATAAAACTGCAATCTATTTGGGAATATCACCATCTACAGTATATTAATATCTGCATGTGAGGGAAAGCTGTGACCTTCAGGCCCTCAGGCAACACTGCATTACAAACGGAACACTTGCAAAACTTATAATAAGTGAACAGAGTTTGGATAGTGCATTCACAAATGCAAGTTAGAACTCTAGAAATGCCACTGGCTTTTCTGGGCCCAAGCTCATTTAGGATGGACTGAAACAACCTGGAAAATATGACAGAGGAAACTGACATCTTGCATCAATCAAGAATAGGGGTATATAGGGGTGTGTAGGATGGGTAAAGGCTATTTAGACTAAATTTGTGGATACTGAACATTAGCTACAACAAAAGGAATACATGATTCATACGCATTAATTTTGTTTTTCAGTGGTATTTGTTTTGCAAGGCAATAACGTCCTTGGGGAATAATGCCATTTTACAGTGGAAATTACAATGTTAACATCAATGATCCCATTTTAACTGCAATAACCTGCTGCGTTAAATAAGGCACACATTTTACTAACTGTTGCGACAACCAAGTATCTATACGCTGATCAGTCTCAACACCTCCCGCTCTTTATAGTTTTGAATGAATGGTTGACCCTTTTAGATGGTGTACACTGAGCGTTGCACAAGCTATTTGGTCCCTTGAGTCTGTTTATGGATATGTTAGTGCTATGCCATTTACAGCCTCTCTGTCATAACCATAATACTTTGTAGTTATATCCTGAGAGGTTGTCCTTTACTGCTGTTATCACATCTATAATAAGGCCACCGCCTCTCTTACAGCAAAGATCACATGCTAGAGTCAGTAATCAAGCAAAACTACAGTAAACATCATCACCGATAGCCAAACACAAATACATTTATTACCATTTTTGACCTGTAAGTGCATCCCCTTTTTAAATACCTTCATCGTAAAGCTTGAATTACATGGTTGCCTACAGAATTAGTCAACGTCGCTGTATGCATTGATACATGCGCTTGTGCGTCTGCATTGCCTTGCCATCATATCTGAAAATGAAATGACTGCGTTGGGACTTGGAGCTAAAAAAAAATAATTGATATGTACAGGAGACATACTTCAGAAAACTCTGAATCTATGTTTGGATTGCGAGAGCAATTAAAACACAAAAATGACAGAATACTGGGTACTGACTTAGCACTGTGAGTTAGATACAATTATATTTCGTTTTACAGAGTCATTATCGTTGTACTAATTAATATACTGTGTTTACAGGCATATAGCTACAAAGCTGCAACTGCAACTGTTTTCAAGATCTACAAGAAGTGCACGTCACACTATGGTATGCAGTGTAGGTTATAGTATAAATGTAATAATTATAAATTATTAACCTGCTGAAACCAGCCAAAAATTAATAAAACCTTCAAAGCTCAAATTTAGCCTAGTTATAACATAACAGAAGATATGCAAGAAATTACATTAAAGTAGCAATATACAGTATACCTGTGATTTTATGTAGAAGCTGTTTTATTTAAATACTTACACCTAATATTTTCCAAGTCTTCTATAACGAATTGACAAACAAAGCTAATTTTAGGTTGTTAATATTTGACCCCTTTAAAGTAAGTCATGTAGAAATACATCGTAAGGACAAAACATCAGATCTGACCCTTAGAAATATTAAAAGTTAAAATTAAATTACACTATGCGAGCAACTCATTTAGCATAATGTGATAATTCTCCACTAAAATCAAACTGTATACCTCAGATTTATGTATATTATAATATACATTCATTTATTTCTGTCCTCTCACCCCAACCAGTCGAGGCAGATGTTACATACCACGAGGTTAGTGTAATACCAATTTTCTGATGCTTGCATAATGACGATAAAGGTCTAGAATCATGAATGAAGGTCTGAAAAAGAACTTGTCCATATTTTTACATACTTTTTATTTAAAAAAAACTCAGATTAAACGCTGATTATTCTTCTCTGTGCACCATTAACTCTTTCTTTTGGCTGGACAAAGCTACACATATTAAAAGCAATTCACAGATAACGTTGGTCTTTACTAGTTTAGAATCTTCTTAAGTTTTATTTATGCAGTTTTAAAATAGGTAATAACAACAACGATGAGATTTATTTGAGTTTACCTTTTAGAGCAGGTGGTATACACTTGGTGGTACAGAAAGTATGTGTGTCAGAGAACGGACCCTCCCCAGCATCACTGATGGCCTGTATTCTGAAGCTGTAGCTGCTGGACTCGGTCAATCGCTGGACCTTGTAGGTGTGGCTGGGACCACGGTAGATTGTCACAAATCTAAAAGGAGAACATAAAGAAGAAGAAAGAAGTGACAATGAGTTGCAAATCTAGAAAGAAGTCTAAAAAATGAAAGCTGCTTTTATGAGATGGAAACAGGCCTGAGAATGAAGGATGACTCAGTCAGAGGTAAAGGATAGGAAGAGTGAAGGTGATACTGTTAAGAATGGGTTTGAAGGAGACACATGTTAATAGAAATATGTCTGGTTAAACAAGAAAGTGAACAATAAGGCAAAAAAACTTAAAATTCACACTAATTACCAAAGTAGTTTTAGGGACTGATAGAGAGCATATTCATGAGTCGATATACTTTGAGTTGCTCAACAAAGTAGGTATTACAAGAAAAAAGCTTATTAAAACCTCAGTTGTGGATGGCATACTATTTTCATTATATGCTACCCTGAGGTGGGATTAACTTGGGAAATAAAGTGTGGGGACCTTGAAAAGCAAAAAGAGCAGCAGGAGAGAAGAATGCATCTTAAAAAAGATAGTGGTGATTGATGACCACACAGGGCAAACAGTGACAGGCTATAGTCACAAATCTGATGAAAATGAGCACCAAAACAGTTCTTGGTTGGCTAGATGGACAGATTGATGGACTGAAGGAGATATAAGTAGGAAAAAGAGTGAGTCAGGGAGAAAAGTGAATTCAAACTGAAAAGGGGTTATTTATTGCAGCAATCAGGTTTCAGCAAAATATGGTAAAAGTCTAGGTGATGAAGGAAGTTATGGAGGAGAGGAACAAGACAGGAAACAGTAAGGTAACGGGTCAAGGGACAAGAGAAGAGGCAGAGATAGAAGAGGGAAGTCAGAAGAGGATGGAATGGAGAGAAAACATAAAGCAGGAGGAAAGGAGTGGTGACTGGAAATTAAAAAGTAGAGATGATGATGGAGGATCTGGTGGAAGAGCAAAACGACAGTGAGAGACAAAAAAAGAGATGAGAGAGGTCATGGTTTAGTAGAGGGCTATAACTCCAGATGAGCTCTTTATGTAGCTGCACTACAGAGAAGTGATGTGTTTCTCTGGCTGATATATGATGTTATTAAACCTTGGCCTCACTGTTGGGCCATACAGTTAACACTCTCAGCGATCAACTGCATGGCTAAAAAAAAAAAATAAATGCATTAACTTTTCCATCATCAGGAGCTATGACCTCTTCTCATTTGGACGGATAAGTGGCAGAATATCAAAACAATTAACATTTAGCACATCACAGATAAATACCCTTGCACAAAATAATCAGCAGAACATAGTTAATGAAATGAATTGAATCCCTGGTCCTGAGCCAAAAAGCTGACCAATTAACAACGTAGAACAGTGGAGGGCAAAGAAAGAGAGGTTAGAAAGAGATGATAATCTATTATTGTTCTGAATAATGCTATCCATTTTAGATATCCAGAATAGAAATATAAGTATACAGTTTGTGATTTTAATAGTTTTACTTATTTCCTTTTTGCCTGTAGAGTTTTCTTGTTATGCTGTAACTGCAAGGCACTTTTAGCTGCTGACACTAAGAAAAATGTCAAAAAATAAAAAAATATCGGGTCAGAACATTGTGAGGAGGCAGCACACAGGATAGCTCACTAACTGTGAATTCACCAGGCCATAACCTACATTATTCTTAAAACACACTACTAGACATTGCTTTGACTTTGTATTAGAGAGATGGAAGGTTAAAGACCATTTAATGTACGATCGAATTACTTGTTTTCCAGGTAGCTGTGCAGGAACACAGCCAGCTCTACACAGAGAAAAACATCAGTACAAAGGTTGAAATTAAAGAAGGATGAAGGACAGAAAAAGAGAAGAATTAAATGACCAAGGTTGTGAAAAGTTGGACAAATGGATGGATGAATTTTCTGAACAGAATCAAAGGCTTTGTGCCTTGTGTCTGTTCGTCCTACTGCATTCATCTTTGTGTCAGAAGAATAAGGCCTTTGAACCACACTGCCCATGTTGTCATGGCATTCTTACAACCTTCAATTTGGCATTAAGTATTTTGGGTAATATGGATGAAGAGAGAGAAATGAACTCAGCAAAGGCAACAATGGAGTAGAGAAGAAAGTGAAAATGAAAAAGCCCTCAGTTAGGGAGGACAGAGCAGGAGCAACAAGTCTGCAAATAGGAAGATAAGACTAGAAAAATTAGCTGAGCAAGAAAGAGGGACGATGATGGGGACATACAAGCGAGGAAGTTTTTTTTTTAAAAAGAAGTCAATATTATGAACCAGAGAAAAACTTTTCTTTACCATCTAATACACCCACAAACCAGAGGAGTGCTCAGGTGGATTGAAGGAAAACCAGAACGGTAAAAAATGACAAAGAAGGGAAAATAAAAGGAAGCACACATTCATTCAGAAGATCTCCAAATCTGAAGTCACCTGTCTAACAATAAACTGAGATTAATAAAAATGAATTAGATCAGAGGACAACAAGAGAGACAGGCGAGGACAATCATGGTGAAAAAACATAAATCTAATATCAGAAATCACATTTGCAGAAATTACAGCTGGATATTCAATATGTTTGTTTACAAAGCTAAATATTTCAAGACTCCATTATTCTCTTCTTTTAAAGTGCCCTTTCACTCTCAGAGGGTATTTTAGCAGTAAGGCTTCTGGTTGCCAGGGCCAATACACCAATAACAAATATGAAACCATTCTAATTCATTTTAATAGAGTGAAATGAAAATGCAAAGGGGAAATAGGAAGGGTGTAGGCGGGGTGCCCTGTAAATCAGCAACTTCCATTCTTATTATATCCCTGAAAAGCGGGGCTATTATGGGATCATCAGTGTAATTGCAAACCCTTTGTGTCATTGCAATAGTGCAAAAACTATTTGAAGCAGGATTTTGAATTTTGGCACAATGATAGATCTACATGAGATATAGAACTGATTAGGTTTTCAGCCATTTTTAAAATACGGATTTGCCACTAGGCGGCGTTACCTGCAAAATGTTTACAATTTTAGCCACATCTCTAACCATTTGGCCAATGTGCATGAAACAAAAACCAAATTGATCATGGGTTTGTATACTTTCATGGTAACACCATATCCTGTCTGCTACCATTGCCATCTGCTGTTGCTGTGGCTGAAAAAAAATTCATGGCTATATGGAATCAACTTAGCTACTGCATGTGTCATTAATTAATCATAATTTGCTTTTAAAAAAAAGAAAAAAATTATCTCATAACATGTCAGGTCGGGTCAGGTTAGCATTCATGAAGAAATTGTTTTTTTCTGGGGAGTTATATCTTTAGTAGTCACATGCTGACCACAGGGAGCCAGTTTTAACATGATTTTGTGCACACGCACACACACACACACACACACACACACACACACACACTCGGAGTGCAAGAAAGTGTGAAGCACTATCATCCGCTTATACATTAAATGCCCTTTCATAAATACCAGTCTTATTTTTTCAGTTGCTCCTGTTAGGTTTTGCTACTGTGGATCATCTACCTCTATCTCACTCTATCCCGTGCATTCTCGTCTCTCACACCAATCCTCAACATGTCCTCAATCACTACACGCATGAACCTTCTCTGTGATCTTCTTCTTTTCCTCCTGCCCAGCAGCTCCATTTTAACAATCTTTGTCCAATATATCCACTATCCCTCCTCAGCACATGTTCAAACCATCTCAGCCTTGCCTCTCTGACTTTGTCTCCAAACTGTAATGATGATGTACTCATTTCTAATCCTGTCCATTCTGGTCCCTCCCAACAAAAATCTCAGCATCCTCAGTTCTGCCACCTCCAGCTCTGCCTCCTCTCTTCTTGTCAGCGCCACCATCTCCAAATCACACATCATAGCAGCTTTCACTACCATCTTGTAAACCTCTTTTCACTCTTGCTTCTATCTTTCTGTCACAAAGCACCTCTGACACTCTTTTCCACCCACTCCACCCTGCCTGCACTCTCTTCTTCATCTCTCTCATGCACTCTGTCGCTTTGTTGACCCCAATTATTTAAACTCATCCACCTTCATTACCTCTACTCCTTGCAACTTCACCATTCCACCTGCCTCCCTCTCATTCACACGTGTATTCTGTCTTGCTTCTACTGACTTTCATTCCTCTTCTCTCCAGTGCATACCTCCACCTCTCCAGGCTCTCTTCCACCTCCTCCTTACTCTCACTACAGATCACAATGTCGTCTGCGAACAACATAGTCCACTCAAAGCAAACACTGCATCTGTAGTACTCTTTCTGGACATGAAGCCATATTGCTGCTCACTGATCATCGATTCTCTTCTCAACCTAGATTCAAGAACTCTTTCCATATCTTCATGATATGACTCATCAGCTTGATTCCTCTGTAGTTACTGCAATTCTGCACGTCACCCTTGTTCTTGAAGATTGGTACCAGTGCACTTCTTCTCCACTCCTCAGGCATCCTCTCATTCTCCAAGATGACGTTAAACAATCTGGTTAAAACATCCACTGCCCTCTCTTGTAGACATATCATTTGGACCAATTGCCTTTTCACTCTTCATCCTCTTCATAGCTGCCCCCACTTCCTTCGTACTAATACTCTGTACTTTCTGATTCACTATCCTTCCACCATCTGCCCTCCTCTCTACCCCTCATTTTCCTCATTCATCAGCTCCTCAGAGTACTCCTTTCATGTTCTCAACACACTCTTTTCACTCATTAGTTCATTTCCATCTCTACCCTTAATCACCCTAACCTGTCGCACATCCTTTCCAGCTCAGTCTCTCTGTCTAGCCAATACATACGAGCACTTCTTACAAGTCCTTCTCGCCTTCTTTGGCATCCAGCCTCACATACAACACACTTTAAGCCCTTTTCTTTGCAACTTCTCTCTTTGTTGTGCACCAAGACTCCCAGAACTCCTGACTACTTTCTTCATCTCTCTGAGTATGGAATTTTTTTCCTTGCCAACCTCTTCATTTGAATGCTTTCCTGTACTTCCTCATTCCACCACCAAGTCTCCTTGTCTTCTTTCCTCTCTCCAGAGGACACACCAAATACTTTCTTGGCCATCTCCCTCACCACCTCAGCTACACTTTCCCAGTCATCTGGTAAACACTATATGACTTTCATAAACACCAGTAGCTTCAAGTAATGAATCCCAAGCAGGGGCAAGAACCACATGTTGTCAATTTCGAGAACTTCATTATAGACCTTCCAAACAGTTTTGGTCTGTTTCAAACATTTCTACTGTTACAGTGGCCAGACAATTGCAGCGTTCATCCATCTGCCCAGAGCACATTATTCCAAAAGGGCTGATCTTTGCTTTTATGTTCACCATTACTGTTCTCTGTGTTCAGCAAAGGTTTTTTGTATTTTCTTCTGGCAGACCTCCCATGAAGCTCAGATATGCAGCAGTTGTAGATCCTGACTTGAAATAATGCATTCTTGGGGAACACGACATTAAACAGTTTTCTCTTGGGCAAAATTTGCTGGGGTGGCCAGTCCTGGACGACTTTGTAGTAACTTGAAATTTATGTCCCAAATAGATGAATATCTTTACAGAGGAATGCCTTACAGTTCGGTCCATAAGTATTTGGAAAATGATCCCTTTTTCCTCTTCAGATTTTCAGTGGGGGACTATGCATATTGGTATGGACCTTAATTTACTGCAATTTAAATTAGCCACTCCTCAAAGTCTACTGCATGATGTAGAGAACAGGATATATAAGCCACTAGCTTAAAATGGGTGCAAGGACAATTCTCAAAGCGCTGTATAACTCAGTACGGTGCATACAAACATATGCATAATATACACAAATGCATCCATGCATGATCACAAAGCTACATAAATACACATAAAAATGCACAAACATGCATAGTGACACACTACTCACTGCAGCAGTCAAAAAGGGTAAATAAAACTCTGTGAAAGCTGTTTTCATTTGGCTGACTGAGAGTGTCTGCTTACCTCCATGTTTATTTGTGTGTTTGTGTGTTACAGAGGTTAACAGACCACAGCCTGCCTGTTAGGAGCCCATCTGTTAGCTATGGTACCCATTCCAGCTGTGCCAAGGCGCCAGCAATTCCAGCCAAAATTTCATTCAAATAAGGGCCAAATGCAGGCCAACCAGAATGGTAAAGCGGGAATGAAACAATCTGACAGGTGGGCAGACATGTTTTTATTGGCTCTTTATTGGTACTAAGTTTACCATTTCTGCTGTGACGTATCATAGATTCTCTTAGCTCTAACACTGACAAAAATTATCTCCTCTTGAACTTTTTTCCAGTTGTGTATTAAACTCCCTGTCGGTGGTTATTTTCTACCCTCCTTCCTCCTCCTGAGTCTGCTGACTGTTTTCATTTCTCTTTTTATCACTCCTGTCTGACCAGTCAGTTAAAAGAAGGGTTGATTGGTGGAGGCTGTGTCCCTGCTGGGTCCAGCTCAACTCAACATGACTACTCCCAGGTACATCTAGTTACTGTGCACATAGAAAAAACACAAACACACAAAAATACACAGATCTGCACAAGTCCCTTTAATTTTAAATGCACAAACACAGTCCTTCAGCTTCCCCTAAGCTGGTCTGGTTTTGTCCTCCCGGCATGTGTTTTTATGTCTCGGTGATGTGTGTAGTATTGACCTCGATCTATTGACTGGCTGGGGGGTGAGGAGTCTTGAAAGGACAGCTGAGAGTTTTTTTTTAAAGAGCACACCCTCTAAGGGCAACATCAATGTGTCAAACCCTTGTCATAAACTATTTGGACAAAAGCATTGGACCACACTCCTTAATTGTTAAATTCAGGTGTTTCATTCAGTCCCATTGCCACAGGTGTATAAAATCAAGGACCTAGCCATGCAGTGTGCCATTACAAGCATTTGTAAAAGAATGAGTTGTTCTAGAGAGCTCAGTGAATTTGAGTGTTGCACTGTCATAGGATGCCACTACTGCAACAAGTCAGTTGGTGAAATGTCTTCCCTTCTAGATATTATTATTACTGTGGTATTATTGCAAAGTGGAAATGTTTAGGAATCACAGCAACTCAGCAACAAAGTGGCAGACCACATAACATTACAGAACAGGGTTCGCATAAAGCCATGAGATGTGTGGAAGAACTTGACTGACCTACACAGAGGCCTGAACTAAGTCCCATCAAACACCTTTGGGATGGAACTAAAACAGCGACTGGGAGCCAGGCCAGTCTAACATCAGTATCTGATCTCACAAAGGCTCTTCTGGATGAATGGGCAAACATTTACACAGACACTCCAAAATCTTATGGAAAGCCTTCCCACAAAAGTGGAAGCCATTATAGCTGCAAAGGGGGGACCAACCCCATATTAATGCAGATAGATTTAGAATGGAACATCATAAAAGCTCCTGTAGGTATAAAGTGTAGGTGTCCCAGTACTTTTGTCCATATGAGGTTCCATACAATTATAGTCTCTATTATGCCCACAGAGAAAGGATTAGTGGGTTAACTTAGAGTTCTTCTTTTGTAAATGTCTAAACATAAGCTTTAATTCCAGGCTTTTGTTGTGATGTGTAAATAAGCTGGACTCAATTCCTTACGGTAAACAATGATGAGAGGGCAGTATAAACTGGTGTGTGTATACTCCACCTGCGGTTCTTGTCCTCCATCTGTAGTGTGTAGACCATGTCATCTGCAAGCAGAGCACGCGTGTGACTGGTATTTTCGCCCCACTTGAGCTTCAGGCTCTGAGGACCAGCCGCTGAGCATTCGAGTGGGGGTGGGGGAGGAGGGAGGGGGCGTGTCTTCACTAGCAGTGGTAAACTCGTGGGACTGGAGCCAATAGCGTTCACCGCCTGGATCTGCACACTAAAAGTAATGGGGGGGGGGAGAGAGAGAGAGAGAGAGAGAGAGAGAGAGAGAGAGAGAGAACAATATATATA
>VUQH01035140.1:34810-45838 GCA_015106775.1 Etroplus canarensis
GAGAGAGAGAGATCACAATTTATATGCGGCAAAATATTATACTGTAAAAATGTTGGTTTTACATTTAACACAGGTATGTTATGTATATATTGATTGTCTTTATAAATGTAACAAGCACGCTCGCAAGCTGGTATTTAAATTTTAGTGGGAATGCATGCAGTAATTTAACATCAGAAGCCAAACATACATTAATATGAAGCTGCTGTTAAATGTATGTACCATGTAACCTTCTATGCATGCAAAATGTTTGCACGCCTATTCATCTGATGGTGGAGTAATTTTTAGTTAAGACGCTGATGTGCTGTATTAGCTTTGACCTTGGATGTTCGTTTGGATGATAAGACTTAAATATGTAATGCTTCCTGGCCTACTTCTTCCCTGAATGTGCAATAGGTTAGTATAAAAGAAAAATGTATTCACTGCTACAGAGTGTTCTAAAAGATTTGTAAAATGGGGAGAACTTTTTCGTTTAAATTAGTTGCTACAGTATTTTATGTAAATCATGGTTATAAAGTAATTTATAACCGCAGCGGTTATAAAGTAATGTATACTGCGGGCCTTCACAAAGTAATTTATAACAAGTAACTTCCCCCCGGGGATTAATAAAGTATTCTGATTATGATTCTGATGAAAGGAAAGTGCATGTTTGAACTTATATGGAAAAAATACAAGCCTATTCAGATGGAAGCACAAAAACACAAAGATCAAGTGCTAATTAAAAAGAACTGGAAGAAATGGATTTCTGTTTTCCAAACTCCCCTGCTGCCTTTCTTCCAAGAAGCCCCCTCCCTACCTTCTGTTTTTTTCTGTCAGTGTCTGATCAGCTGATTAGGATCAATATCACAGGCCCTCAGCTAGAGGGTATCTTTCCTCTGACATTTAACCACTGATCTTTGTAATGTAACCTTTCATTATAATTCATGCAGCTCAGTGAAGACAGAGGTAAAGGGCAACATGTATCTATCCACTGGGTAATTAAACCTACACGTAATAGATAACGAGAGACTGTTAAAAAGGTGGAGAATGGTTAGCACGGTTTTGGGCTAAAATCCACTGGCCAGCTGGGGTCTTTCTGGATGGCCTTTGCCTGTTCTTCCCATGTCTATGTGGGTTTTCCCCAGGTACTCCAGCTTCCTCCCACAGTCCAAAGACATGAACATCAGGTTAACTGGTGATTCTAAACTGGCCATAGGTATGAAAGTGAGCATGAATGGCTGTCTGTCTGACCTGTTCAGTTATTCTCAGCCCAACGACTCCAAGCCAAATCACTGGTACACAAATGTAGTGATAATTCTACCTTAAAGGAAAAAGTGAGCAGGCAACAGTCAATACGAGCAAATAATGCACCGTCTCCTTTAATTCCCAAAAGTTAGATTTAAAATTTTTGCTGATAATATCTTCAGTCTGAGTACACTTGATTTGCACTGCAGCTTTAGTTAATCTGTTTTGTGTAATGAATGACTGGGTGGCAATTATTGTCTAAGGTTGTTTCCTAAACCTTAAAAGATTTTGATTATTTATTTAATGTGGCAGTGTTTAGTGAAAACGCAAGAAAGCTTTTGAGACCTTGCATTTGGAAGAATTTTAAAAACCACTGATGGAAAATATAATAGTCTAAACAATACTGATTAACAGGAGCATTTTAACCTGCATCCTGCAAATAAAGTGTACACACACACACACACACACACACACACCAAATGTATACTGTGGTCCTTCACAAAACCGAACATTCAAATAAAATATGAATAATCCCATCTGAAGTACACCTCCTGCTATAAATAACATCCAGAATCATTGTCGTTTGCACACACAAAAACTCCCACAGGTAGACTCTCATATGCACACAAACACACATGCACAAGCTTGTACATGCACAGTGTTCTGCCTCAGTGGCAGCCATTATGCAAGAGAGCACAGTGACACTGGGGTCAAAAACAACCTCAGAATGAAAACAATGGTGAGAGATCACTCTGCCTCTTCACACATCCCCCTGCCTTGGACATTCTCTCCTTTTTTAAACTCATGATTCAAAGAACTGCCTGCATATTCATATGATTGCTCACAAACACACTCAAGCAATCACAGATAAGCAGGATCACAACAACTGGGGATTCAGATAATCAAGCAGCTGTTTACTGCTGCACGAGTACAACATGTTTTAGATCTAAGCTTGTATAAACATCAACAAGTTTATTCTTAGCTAATATCAAAGACTGCATATTAAAGGTTGACATAGCCTGCTGGGATGTGAAGTGAAGCCATTGTAGAAGCTGCTAAAATCTGCATTCTTTAAATGTCCAGCAGAGGGCAACTTTTGATGCTAAAAAAGTAACTGTGTAGAATAAGAAGGGACTATGCTTCTAACTTCATGAACTAGAGCAGTAAGTGCCTTCCTGGTGACTTCGAGCTAAGTGAGATTTAGCAGTTGCAAAATTTGTATCCTGTGAAACATTAGTTTACATGAACATCAGTTAAGTTGTCAATACCTGTATTCAGTGTCTGGCTGCAGGCCTGACACAAGGTGACTCGTCACTGATTCCACAGTGATGGTTTGGTTGTCCAGGGTGATGACATAGGAGGTAATCTCGGCCCCATTACAGTTTGGCTCTTCCCACTTCAGGAGGAGGCAGCTAGACGGGGAGTGACCTGTCTCTGAGGAGGTCGGGAGGTCCAGGAGGGTAAGGGATGAAACCTGGTCAGGATTTGTAGCTGGGGTCTGGAAAATGACCTGCTCACTGTATGGACCAGCACCCGCCTGATTTACCGCCTGAATTAGACACAAAAACACAGAGGGGGTGAGCAGGATGGAGCAGACAGGGAGATGGCTCTGATAGATAGCGCTGAGACAAAGAATTCTGAGGACAGAACAGAGGTGAAGAGGGATAAAAAAATTAATACATGAAGACAAAGGCCAAGATAGATGAGGATTAACAGCGAGAAGGGAAGAAAATAAAAGTGATTTGGTAAGTGCACAGTACAAAGTAAAATGAAAGGAAAACGGATACAAAGAATGGAAAAAGACAAGAAAACCAACAGAAAGATATGAATGCAAATAGATTTTGAAAGAATATTAGTCTTCCACTTGTGCTTTTACACATTTATATTCACCTCAAGTGTCTTTTATTAAATACCTTTCACTCTCTTGTAATAGTCTCCTTCATTGCCTTCTACAGGCTTGGAGGACGAAGGAAGAACAAATCAGCATTTTAAGAATACATCTGCTAGATTTTGAAAGTTTTAACTGAAACTAAAAAGGTAGCTAAATTGCTTTCCTCCATTTCAGTTAACTTGTAAGCAAAATGTGCATCTTGCGGCAGACACATGTAAAAAAACAAAAACAAAAAGCAATTGTCAAAAATGGACCCAGAGCATCCAATAACATGAGCAGTGCTTGTTTTCGGATGCTCTGGGTCCATTTTTGACAATTGTTTTTTTGTTTTTGTTTTTTTACACGTGTCTGCCACAAGATGCACATTTTGCTTACAAATTAACTGAAATGGAGGAAAGCAATTTAGCTACCTTTTAGTTTCAGTTTCCAAAAACAGCTCCGCAACATTCACAAGTGGATACCAAGGAGAAGGACTCTACTGTGTGTTCTTAAATAAAATTCCTGACTTACTATTTTATCTTGGCTGTAAACTATCTAGATACTTTAGGTCCAGCGAGGAAATATATATTTCAGTAGTTTCCCTGATTTATCTTCAACTGTCAAATGTATTTTGCCGAGGCTATAGAAACTAAATGGATTTGATTTAACTTATCCTTACAATAGTTTCTGCCTACCTAAAGTGTTCTCATAAAACAAGTGTGTCAAGTCGTGCAGCTATGAAACACTGCTACAGTTGATGAACCAGAACAAGTTCATTCAGGTACAGAACATAAGGGAGTCACACAGAGTTCAACCCAGTCACTGCTTTCTCCTGTGAACCATTTCTGCAATCTTCTTGAGATACACATAGGTGCACAATTCCAATGCACAGACACATAAGAAAATGACTTATGCGCATGCACAAAAGGACATTAGGTTGACCTTGGGTTGTCCTCTAAACATTATAAATGATTGTATAACGAAGCGGGCTATAAAGAATGTTGTTATTGGATTCATAGCTTCAGAGGGTACATCAGGAGAGAAAGGGAGTAAGAGAGAGGGTTAGATGAATAGAAGGAGAAAGAACGACAGAGCTTATTTATGTACCACATTAAGGGTCAGAAAACAAATTGAATCAATGACCATGAATCTTCTCCTAGTGTCAGGGTGTTTGTGTTGCACCACAGTCATTATTTGTGTCTTAATTGAATTTTTGTCATGCTTGCAATTCAATTATTTGTTTTTTCTGCATTTGTCTGGATATCTGCGCACTAGTGCTGCATACAGTAGTTTGAGCACCTTCCTCTTTTTTACATTAGCAGTGCAATTGTGCATGAATTCAGCATGATTCTGTGAGCATAAATGAATGTGGTATGCCTGTGCATGGTGATATAAATCCATTGCAGGTAATGCACATGTTTGTATGCTACCTGTAGCCTGCAGCAGTAAGCTGTGGCTGGCGTCAGATCTGACAGCTCACACTGCGTGGCAGATCCGCAGTAGATAAGCTCCATGGGTTCGTCTTCCCTCGCCCACTCCAAACGATATTCAGAGATGTCTGTTCCTGAACCCTCAGGGCTCTGCAACACACAGAAGCACATGCTCAGCTGACGGGAACTAATGGAGACCTCAGAGTTAGATGATTCAAAATTGAAATGGCTTTTTTGTTCACCCAAGTTAAAAAAAAAGAAATTAAAAATATTAAGAAAGAGGAAAACAAAATAATTTTTGTAATTGCTTTAGTACACCATCACAGTGGATTTTAAATTAAAAGTTCAAGATGTGATTGAAGAGCAGATTTTCAAATTTAATTCAAGGAGTTTAACAAAAGTATTGGATTAACTTTTTAAGGAATTACAACCATTTTTGTACTTCGTTCTCTATTTTCAGAGGCAGATATACTGTAGTTGAAAGTAAACTGAAGTAACTGGACAAACTAACGCAATTTTAAATATAAGGGTGGACTTATCCATTGCAGTCAATGACTGCCAGAAGTCTAGAACCCAAGGACATCACCACATGCTGTGTTTCCACCCTTGAGAGGCTCTGCCAGGCATTTACTGCAGCCACCTTCAGTTGCTACTTGTTTGTGGGCCTCTCTGCCTTCAGTTTTGTCTTGAAAAGAATGCTCTGTTGGGTTCAGAGAAGGTGACTGACTTTGCAATTGAAGAATATCTTATTTCACTGCCTTGGAAAGTTCTTGGGTTGCTTTTGCAGTGATTATCCATTTGCAACGTACAGCACCATCTGATCACTTTTGCAGCATTTGGCTGAATTGGAGCAGAGAGTGTACTGCTGATACAAGTACCAGAGTTCATCCAGTCACTTGTATCAGCAGTCATGTCGTCATCATCATTATCATTCAGGCCTTTTGGTGTTGCTGAGCCGGCTAGTGCATTCCTTCTATATAAGATTCTACCAGACTGTTGATTTGGCACTCCTAAAGAATTTATTAGCATTCTGACAGGTTTATTTGGATTTTTCAGCCTAATTTTGGCCTCCTTCACTTGCTTCAAAATCTCTCTGGACCCCATATTGAGAGTTCAAGAGAACAGCTTCCAAATGGAAGTTAAACACTTGGAATCAACCCCAGATTTTGTATCTGCTTATTTTTTCATGGAATAATGAGGGAAGAGGCCTCACCTGGCCATGAAACAGCTTGTAATTCAGTTTGGAACTGCCGAAAACGGGGAACAAGGTATTAAAATGGCTTTAATTCTTATGAGCAAATGTGATACATTGGTTAAACCCCTTTGAATAAAGGTGAAAGTCTGCACTTAACTCAAAATTTGTTCAGATTTAAAATCAACTGCAGTGGCACACAGAGGCAAAGTTATAAAACCGGTGTGCTTGACCAAATACTTACAGGTCTGATTGTACAACGACAGAGATTTTCAACTGATGCATCCAATACAACTGAATTACTAAGAACAGCACAGAGCTGATCCACTTCTCAACAAAAGCTCAGACAGAGAATTTTCTGTTTCAAATTTTTAGCATTAACGGAAAAAAGGAGGTTAGAGGTCTTTAGCAATCTTTAAGAAATGTGGCCTCTGTCTTTTTCTCCTTGACTGTCTGTTGTCTCTTTGCTCATATACATAGTTTATTTCCTTTGATAAATACAGTTGTGTTTGTTGTTTGTCTCACCTCCCAGTTGAGTGTTACACAGGTGTTACTGGTCAGTGTGACAACTGGCACCCCACACTGGCCAGGAGGTCCTGCTGCAGTCGTCACCTCTGTTGGCTCGGAGTACAGTCCATACTAAAAGACAAAACCAACATGCAATGACTGACTAATTGATTCAAACAAAATTACTCAGCAAACTTTACACAAGCTGGCTGCACGTGTTATGTGCGCCCATATGCACAGCCATGTTTTTTTTTTTTTTTACAAGCACCAGTGCTGAGTTTTTGGTGTCCTCTGCATGTGTGTGTAGTTCTTTCCATTTTTAGTGTGTGTGTGTATGCGTGCTGTGTACGTGCCTGCTTTTGATGAGCTAGTCCAAGTGCTAGTTCACTGTCAGATGACGGGATAATCAAAACAATGAGAGGTTATGGTCATACTGTTGAACAATTCTATATCCAAACACAACTCTTTGGTAAATTTTTCTATTACACTCTGACCCAATTACTACTGGGCCAGTTTTTATGTGCACAGCTATGGTTTTAGGTTGAATTTTTTTGTTTGTTTGAGTTTTAATATTGGATGTGTATTAAGAGCTTCCACAGTTCATGTACGCCATATGTAGAATAGATTGCAAGGCCATACATAAACAAGTGCTATTTAAGACCATATTTCATGCTTGTCAGGTGTAAAATATTTCATTCATAATTTGAACGGCTGAACTGTTAGGCACCTGGATTGAACTTAAAAAGGTTTTATCTAGGATTTTTTGTTTTTCTTTAACAGAATTTATGGTCTTGCCTGGTGAATTACCACAATCCCAACTCGAAAAAGGCTGCTTTTCATGCGTTTTGCGATGCACCAAATATTTTCAGTTGGTGAAAGGTCTGGACTACAGGCAGGCCAGTCCAGCATTTGGATCTTCTACCACAAAGCCATGCTGTTGTACTGCCTGCAGTATGCGGTTTAGCATTGTCTGAAATATGTCCCTCTCCTTTTTTCAGTCCAAGAGACACAGCGTCCATGATTTCCAAAAAGAATTTCAAATTTTGATTTGTCTGACCACAAATTCCTGAATCTCTGCCTGCCACTACTCCTGAGAGACTCTGCCTCTCTAAGGTGCTCTGTATATACTCCAAAACATTACTGGCCTGTTGCCAATGAACTTAATTAGTTGTCCCTTCAGCTGTTTCTTTTTAGTACCACTTTCTTTTCCAGGCGTTCACTGCCCTTGTCCTAACTTTTTTGAGACAGGTTGCTGCCATCAAATTCAAGATGGATCAGTATTTTTCATGACATAATAAAATATCTCACTTTCTGCATTTTTTTGTGATTAAAACATGGTTTATAAGATTTGCAAATCACAGCATCATGTTTTTATTTATATCCTACACAGTGTCCCAGCCTTTTGGGAATCGGGATTGTAGATCTTCGTCTTTTTTATGCTTCATTCATGCATTCATTTATATTATTGATTCTACTTTTCCTGCCACATGTGAGTTTCTCACCCCAGCCTCATTTTTAGCCCTCAGTCGAAAGCTGTACGTTGCGCCGGGGAGCAAACTAGCAACGGTGCACTGTAGCTCAGAGCCATGATACACCTCTGCTGGCTTGGTGTCTCCCTCACTCATTTCCAGACTGTACACACACTCCTCACACACTCCATCTGGAGAGTCTAAGAAGAAGAAGAAACGAGAAAGATAAGCAGAAGCACTTATAATCAATCTGACCACAATACATGACTTCTAAATAATTTCTGATGGAAACACATCACCAATATGATATTATGATTTTTTGTTATACATAAACGCTTAAAGATTTATTCAGTCATTTTACATACTTTTGATAATGTTTCCAAATGAGTATACAAGGCATGACTTTTAATAGTTTCTAAGGGATTTTTTTTACATTACACCCAGTGTTCTTTGTTTGCAGCCAGATGAAAATAATAAATAATGGCAACAGTGGGGAAAACCCTCCATTACATTATGTTTGACCTTCAACTCGAGCCAGTAATTGCTGCAGCAGCGGTTGCCTGAATGTGAGCTGATTAGGAATATGACCAGCTGTATTAAACTGGTTAAAGAAAGAACTTCCTCAGCATGGCAGGCTGGGAGACTTCTTCCTGCCAAGAGATAACAGCACTAATCTGCAATAATGGGCTGACATTAGGAGAGTTAAGTCAGATATGAGGGTAGGTTAGGCATTTAATGGACTAAATTAGGGCTCAATTAGGCTGAAACATGTTTGACTTAGCTTACATTAGAGTTGGCCAGGGAACATATTAAGCAGCCAGAAGGTGATTTAGCTGCTTTTTCTGCTTTATATAAAAAGAATTCAAATATATTCTAGTAAATAAAGGTAAACACAGTGTACGTGTATGTCTCCACTCACCCCATTCTAACTGCACCTCCTTGTGTTTGGCTTTACCCACAATCCTTGGCGGCTGACAGGGGCCTGGCGGGACACTTAATGTACGAACTGGAACACTAACAGTGCACTTCAAGAGCAGAAATGAACAAAGGAAAGAAAATATAAAGGAGTTTGATTAATTACTGGCTGAAGTGGTTACTATAAATTGGACTTTATTGATGTGTGTATAGATTTATAGAAATCAGCACTGTTGCGTCACTGTTGCTCCAAGTTCACAATTTCCCATTTGAAATTTGTGTATACATTTATATATGTATACGTGTGTGCCTTACTGGGCTGTGTCCTCCTGTGGTGATGCTACACACACGTAGGCGATAAAAGGTCCCAGGTGTCAGTCGCTCACACACACATTCTGTTGCTGGGCCACTGTATGCTACTTCCCATTGGCTTGCTGCATAAATGTGGAGATTGACACACACGTAGAAACAATGACACAACCAATCATATTCATGAACTAAAGTACATACACATAATCTCCTGCTGTTTTGTATTGTATAGTATTTCTGCAGAATCCCATTAACTTAATACCTGCACAACACTTTGTGTTTCTGTTCTGCTGTTGATGGATTGTGTATGCCTGTGAAATATAACACTCTGCCTGTGAAGCAGCACTATGTCAAGCAAATTTAGGCCTTTTTTATGCCATAGCACAGAAATAAATTTCCCAGCAGAAGTGCAGTGTGTTGTGACTGATTAATGCATATGATGCATTATCTACAATATATAAATTGAACACAGCTGAAAGTGAAGTTTCAATAAATGTAGCAATGTGGCACATTAAGTATGTGACATTACTGTCTATCATCTGTTTTAAATAGTAATGCTACATGATACAAACTTTTATCTGCTTCTTAAAAACATTAAATTATGCAACACTATTTGCTGAGATGTGGAGTGCCATGTGTTGAAGTGAAAAAGCAGTTTATTTTTCTGTTGGTTTTTTAATAATTTTTTGTTCTTTTACAGCAAAATCAGTATATATCACAATTAAAGATTTTGTTAAAAGAAAGCCTGTGTTGCTGTGTTAAAAGCATAAAGTAAAATAAGTCGTACACAATCAAATCATCCAAATGACTTTTTTAAGGTCAACTATTTTATTCTATTCTTTTGTTCAGTGATACTTATCATCAAACACAGGAATCATTCAGTCTGACATGACTGACTGAATTCAAATTTATTAAAATGACCTTGATTAAAAAGGAACTACAGAACATTAGGTTTCCTGTAGTGTAGATCTAAGGAAATTTATACAACATTGTGTGTATCAACAGACTAATTTGATGCTAAGAAGAGTGAATTAGGCCATCATTCTTCTGAGGCAAGTAACTGAGAAAAATCACAGAACAGGTAAAGAGAACAGGCCCAGGCAAAAGGGGGTGGATGGTGCATTTCAAGCTTTGTGTTATAAGATGACGGCCTTAGAAAATCATTACCACATCTAAGCATACCACATTAGTTAATGTGGTATGCTTAGATGTGGTAATGATTGGATAGATACACTGATAAGTAGATGTCATGAACGTACCTTCAGAACATCCCTCGGAGATCTCAAGCAAGTACGTAAGAGCTCCTGAGCCACCATTGTCCTGGGGAGGATCTGTTGGAACAATTGAACAACAGATTTTAGTATAGAACCGTACTGGACATGAACATCATTCTTATTCCAAGGAGACAATAAAAATAAAAAAAAGAGCTTAAGGAATTAGTGGAGTAAGAATAGCAAACATCTATCAGCAGGAAACTTGCTAAAAACAAGCACATATCACAAATTCAAAAGTCTTCAGGTGGTACTTTTTCAAGACATATGGCATCCTCATCAATACACTACAACACACCACACAAAAGACTCAAATAAAGTGTAAGCAATTAAAATATAATATTTTATTATATAGGTATGTAACACTGCTGAAAACCTACTTAGCAGCTTATACTGATATAGGTAGTGTTGCTATAACTGCAGCTCATAAATATTTAATAAATAAAGCAAAAATAAAATTCATCACTTTAAAAGACCCATTTGTAACTAGTGCACAAGTCACATGTTTCACTAATCATTACAAAAAAGCACTCCAAAACTGGTTTGTGTTTATAGCTGGATAGCTTTTGAGAGGCATAAAGTAAGATCTGGGCCATGGATGCTGTATTTTTCAAAGCATGTATTATTTCAACAAATGAGTAACCCATTGGTAGAAACATCGTGAAAACAATCCAAACATACAGGAAACAATGATTCTTTTGAATGCAAAAACAGAATCATTGTTAAATTATTGCCAATTTTCTGTGAGTTTGCATAGTTCCACTTGCATATTTTAGGGTTTCTTTGCAACTGAACAGATGTTTATACTTTTGTTAAAGTGCATAAATTTGATCCTGCTAGTTTT
>VUQH01035140.1:53560-71528 GCA_015106775.1 Etroplus canarensis
AACCCCCGGGGGGGGGGGGGGGAACACAAAATGAGGCATTCCACAGAAAGCATTAGTCATAAGCTCCTGAACTAGAACAAAAATATAATGGGGATCACCAAAATAAATTAATGCATAAATAAATATGAGTCATGTTCCACAATTGCTATTGTGTTCTGTACACAGAGACTGTTGATAATCTTTGGAATCAACAGATCATAGAAATAACAATCCTAATCATTGTTATGTATCATTTTCAACCAACTGTCCCTTCACCTGTGAACAACTGTTCTCAGAAACATCTGACGTCAGTGTGATTGTTGTTGCAACCCAGCTTGTTGACTTTATTGCGTGACTTTTTACTGAATACATGTATATGTGATGAATATCAGTTTACCATATATAACTGTGTAACATATGTGGAAAAGTGGTTAAAAAACACTGATCCTTTTGGGAAAAAAACATGCCAGACACCAATGTTTAGTATGCCGAGGATATGAAATAATGATTATATATACACTTAATAACAGAGTAGAAGAGGAGCATTTATCACTAGGAAAATGTATTGGTTTATTATCATGATCTTTCCTGCATAATAGATTTGAAAGGTAATTCTGAAACCACCGCTTATAATCAGAAAGTTCATACATAGCTATTCTGACATTCATTCGTTAGGCCATTTATTGAGCAAAAAATAAAACACACACATCTCATTCATTAAAACTAAGCTTTTTTTTTTCTGTTTTATTTTCTTATGAATAGAATCTATTTGGATTTTGAACTGTTGGGTTGGGCAAAACAAGGACTATGAGCTGGCTGTAGAATACAGCCTAAGATACACTATTCAAAATTTCCTGACTTTATTTTTTTAAAAATTACTGAAAATATAGTCAGTTTAATATTAAGAATATTTAAAACCCACAAGACCATAACGGTCAATTAGTAGGCATAAAAACAGCATTACGTATTGTGAGCTAGGCTGTTCTTTTTACGCTACCATGTGACTAAGTCAATGCTGAACAGAATTTCTAAAAGTGAGTAGCCTAAACACATGCATACAAAAACACTGGTCCACTGACACGTGTAAAGGTGATTTAGTAGACGCTCGAGGTCGTTGTGAGGGTCAGAGCAAGCGAATGTGTGGGAACTCCCCACTACCAACCAGTGTCGCCTACCCTCCACCCCGTGTGATTCCCGAAGTTGCGATTTTTTTCCGATTGGAGGGGATCCACTTTCATGAAGGTAAGCAATGACTTGCATGAAACTGCAACTGTTTGATACAAGTGTTACAATTGCACATATAGTATGCTTGCACACGAATACAGACACATACACATAAGCACGGTATATTTGTGTAAAAAGCAGTTTGTGTTTCAAAGATCAGTGTATATTTGGTGTCAGTAATGAATGAGGGAGAGTCTATGCGTGTGCGTGTGTGTGTGTCAGTTCCTCTGGCAGGGTATGGAAGAGAGCGCCTTAATGTGCCTGGGGGTACACTTATGAGTCATGGCAACAGTGATGTCATGGAAGCACAACCTCTACTTGCCCTCCCTGTGTGTGTGAAAAAAGTTAAAGCAAAAGACAGACTGTGTGTGTGTGTGTGTGTGTGTGTGTGTGTGTGTGTGTGTGTGTGTGTCACAGTATTAGGTTACAGGAGATTGGTGATGGGCGGGGGGAGTGTTAAGCTACTGTTCATACATGTGTGTGTTGGGGCTGGCAGCATGGGTAAAGTTCAGCAGGTGAAGAACACATTCTGCATCACTACTCGACACATTAGCTCATTAGCGCTCTTTTTTAAAATACATACACTTTCATCATTCATCCATTTGGATAATACTGAACTTTTTCTCTTTTATGGAATTATAGCACAGCTCAGGACATATACAGGTCCATCACCAGCTTTTCCCACCCATTCAACACAGCTGAGTGAAAAAGGAGACAAGCATAGCCTACTCAGTAGTGTCATCCTACACTTACAGTACCTGCCTAATGCAGCCAAGGGCACCAAATTAGGCAAAAAGGCAAGAAATTTGAGATACTTATACTTTAATAGCATGTAAAAAATTGGACAACCCACAAAAGGAGGACACATTTATTATTTCAGGAGACAAGTAATAAAGTCACTGCTTTATCTCACCACTGAGTGTTATGACTTGACGTGGCTGTTGAGTCCTGCTGCTTAAGTATTTAATACAGATATTAATCACCAACTGATGGCACCAAAAACTAAAAACAGAACGCAAACCTCTTTCCAGTGTAACTCGGCACACTCCTGTGTCCTTGCTGTTGTTTTCTCTTCTGTTTTTGGTGCTGCCCACGCACCATCACTTCCTATTTTCATCTTACCTCACATCCTGTCCGAGTCTGACCGACTGTGTTTGATTACTGAGAAAAGCCAGACAAGAGCGAAGGAGCACAAAGGATAGCAGGAAGAAGAGGAATGAGGCAGAATGGTAGGGGGAAAACAGGTGAGAGGAGAATTTAGAGGAAGAATGAGAGATGCTAAAGGACAGAGTGCAAAGAGAGGGAGAGGACAGGCAAGATGAGTCAGGGTAAGAGATTAGGTTCAAAAACACAAGGAAATTGAGAGACAAAGAGCAAGCCAGGGATCAACAGAGAGGAGGACAAAAGGAGGAATGAAAGTAGAAAGGGAGAAAAGGGCTTAGGACGATGTGAAGCAAGGATAACAAAAATTTTACTGGAATCATCAGATGGCACAGAGCAGATGCCCAGCACTTATCTTGACAGTAGTATAGTTCTAGTATGAGTCATTTACAAATCTAGCCTAAGTGTGTTAGAGCAGTGATATGAGCAAGAGATTTTCACTGTATTTTTCCCATATGTAACTTGCCCTTTCAAATTTATAGTTCCTTCAGTGTTGCCCAACACAGAAGCATAAAAGTACAAGAAATAATTTAAATATACTACTAGAATTTTCCCCCAGTTCTATTTCTGTCAGCTTTGTTTTTCAGGATTTGTGCTGGAGGTTTTATTTTGTTTTTTGTGTTACTTCAGTACATTGGATAAAAAGGAGACTCCAAGAATTTGCTGTCCCAACCAAGTATTTATGAACATTCTATATAAACAATGAGAAGATAGTTTTAACATTTTTGGGCAAAAGGAAGGCTGACTAAAAACAACTTTAACTTCTAATATGGATCAGTGAAACAGGCAAAAGGCATCAATATTTTCTTCAAGATGATTAAAATCGTGCCTTCCAAGGAGATTGCTACCCACACACATAACTTCACCCATAGTCCAACATGCCTTCTGCCACAAGCTACAAAGAACATAGTAGAAGTGGGGTAAATTGGTGTGAAGATAGAAAATAAGCCTTTTAGCTTCAGATAATTGATAGAAAATCCCATTATACAATTGCAAGAAAGTGATTAGATGTCTAGCCAACCATTTTCTTTCATTTAAATAGGTCTGGGTTGCAGAGCAGCAATCTAAGCGCAAACACCCACACCTCTGTCTTTCACGGCCCCCTCTTCTTTCACTTCTGATGGGACTCTGAAGTGTTCCCAAGACAGCCAAAAGATGTAATCTCTCCAGTGTGTCCTGCGTTTACCTCCGGGCTCCTTCTTGGTAGGACATGCCTAAAACACCTCATCTAGGAGGCATCCTAGTCAGATGCCTGAACCAACTCAATTGGCTCCTTTTTATCAGGCAGTGTAGCAGCTCTACTTTAAGCCTCTCCCAAATGACCAAATACTCGCCCTATCCCTAAGGAAGAGCCCAGACACCCTATGAAGGAAGCTAATTTCTACCACTCATATCTACAGTCTCATTCTTTTGGTCACTACCCAGAGCTCTTGACCATAGGTAATTGTGGGAACGTAGATCAACCAGTATCAGAACCACTAATCAACAAGACCTTGGGATACTTCAACTCCACTTGGGGTAGGGACTCCTCCCTGGCCATGAGTAAACACTTTATATTGCACCAACTATGCAAGTGCCCTTCAGGTGGACTTCGAGTGGACTACAAAGACCTATAACAGCAATACTACCCTACTTTAGTGTCTCCACCTGTCTGTGTCTATGTATACAACAGAGTATAACTGCCACTTTAGACTTAGAGGTATTAATTCTCATTCTTACCAATTCAGACTTGGCCGCAAACCACCCCAGTATGAGCTGGAGGTCACTGCCTGATGACCCAAAAGAACTACATCATCTGCAAAAAGCAGAGAGGTGATCCTTAGACCACCAAACCATAAAACACTTGGCTGACCCCATAAATTCTGTCCATAAAAGTTGTGTGCAGAATCGATGACGAGGGCCGCCCTGGTGGAGGATAACTCCCACCAGAAAACGGTCTGACTTTCTGCGGGCAATGCAAATTAAGCTCTCTCTACATTTATGCAGGGACCAAGTGGTCAGTATTAACGGACCAGATACCACAGACACCCCAAGGAATGCGGTGAATGCCCTCTCCAGCTACAAAACACACATAGCCTGGTTGGGCAAACTCCCACACACCCTTGAATATCCTTGATAAGATAAAGGGCCAGTCCAGTGTTCTAAGACCAAGATCAAATCCAAGGTTCAACTAATCAATGGGCTCCACTCTCCAGTACCGTGGTAGACTGGGGGAATGACAAACCCAGTCTGCCAATTCAGACGCACTGTCCCTGACTTCCACACAATGTTGCAAAGGCATGACAACCAAGATAGCCCTACAACATCCAGAGCATTGAGAAACTCAGAGTGAATCTCATCTACCCCGGGGGCTCTGCCACCAAGGAATTGTTTAACTACCTCAGTGATGAGCAAACTGTCCCCTTCGTTCCCAAACTCTGGTTCCTCTACAGAAGGTGTGTTAGTGGGATTGAGGACATCTTCAAAGTATTCCTTCTACTGCCTAAATGTGTCCTCAGCTGAAGTCAGCAGCACCCCATCCACACCAAATACACTGGGATTAGATATTCTTTCTTAAATGCTATAAAGTCATAGTCAGGGAATCCTGACTGTTATATTTTGTATTTTTATGTAGCAATCTGGATGGAAAATGCAAAGGACTTCCCAAACCCTGCACATCTTAAACAGTGCTTTCACACTGCAATTCTACTTCATTAAACAAAGCAGGAAACTCACACTGGATATCTAGAAGAACACAATCACATAACAACTGTCTCTGACTCTTCAATTCCCTTTCTTTGCTCTCTAAATTCCACCCTGCGTGCTCCCTCAGTCTTGCCCAAAAACAGTCTTGTTTACAACATTTTTTTAAAATGTTACACACCTACAGAGTTCAAAAGGAGTTATGTCACTTCCAAATAGAGCTTCAGTAAAATGTGAGTCACTTTGACATTGAGGAGGTTGCATTCCTCCTGCATGACAGCCTGTGGTTCTTAGACACAGTCTGTCTGTGCTGGGACCGAAAAAGACCTTTAAGGCCTCAAGAAAAAAAATGTGAAAAATGTGGCAGCAGCTACTCACTGAGCCCCCACTCCACACACATACTGGGCCACAGGGTGCGTGTGGTGTGTCGCCCTAAAGGAACAAGGCAAGATATGACACTGATCTTTTGAAGCATCTAATCAGGGAGAACAAAGCAAAGTGATGAACACGCATCTGGAAGGAAAAAGAGGGAGTGTGAGAGGTGTGGAGATGAGAGAAAGAACAGAGGTGAAGAAGGGGGAAAGAAAAAAGAGGGAGGAGAGGAAAGAGGCAAATATAGGTAGAGAGGGGCACAGACCTCAGATTCCACACTATTATCATCTGCTGCATAGTGAGCATTCCATCTGTTCAACAGCTGGGCTACACATATTCTCAAACACACACACACACACACACAGTGAAGAAGTTGTTGGGACATGCCTGAAATTGTGGTTGTCATGGTGAAGGTTTGGTTCTCATGGCCAGAGCCCTTATCGTTTATAAAAGGGATTAGAAAGGGAGAGACGGACAGAGGGAATGGTACAGAGAAATGTGGTGTAGTAGTGGAGTAAAAATAGAGAAAGAGAGCAAATAAGGGGATTGGAAAATGAAAAAAGAAAGTGTATTCAAAAATCAAATATCAAAACAGAGAAGAAGAGATAGGCTTTAAAAAAAAAGAACCTTAGTTATTGTCTTTTTCCAGTAACCTGATTAATAGTTGTCATATCAACAAGAAACCTAAAGCAGACATTTGCAAGAATCTGGTTGATACAGTTAAGATTTCTTCAGAAGAAACCTGATTTCTTGGTCACTGATAACCAGACTGAAATAGTGTGCGTGTAGATTATAAAGACTACAAAAAGTTTTTATGGCAGCATGTCAAAGCAGAGGAACAATATGAAAAATCATGTGCCCAAAATAATGGAATCTGAAGTACATCTTATGCTGAAACTAAGATAAAGTTGTATGATAAACATGTGTAACAGCATTCTTTGACTCCCTTTCCTGACCTGATGTCTCTTAATAATCAGGTTTTAAGCATACGTGTAAACGTAGAGAGAGATTTTCTTCACCAAAACCCTCTCTCTAAGAAGGAAGATGACAGATTCATCCATCAGTTTTTCAACCACTTTTTCAAACTGTTTGCACGTGAATGCACACATGTTTATATAAGAGTGTACGTGCTGTGAATGACAAGGTAAACTGGCCAAGCAGAGAGAGATTATGGGAGATGCGTTTCTCAGAACCCTGACCCCATTCAACCCTGCTCAGCCAAAAAAAAATTTGAGAGAGTGACTGCAGACTGGCAGTGGGAGGGAAATCCACAATCCACAGATAGCAGGGGTGGTTAAAAAGAGGGACAGTGGCAAAAAGGCTAACAAGTAGGTGACAAGACCTAAAAAAAAACCCAGAAAAAACAGAAGAGTAGATAGATGGAACAAGATAGAGTTGCATATTGACTGAGAGAACTAATGCAAAGATATAATAAAAAGGCTATATCTCAATTATTTTAAAAAAAATGTCTATTATTAACCATTCATCTATGTTAAATTGTCCTCAGTGACTATAAAACTGAGCTTTTTTACTCTGTGTGCATACATTTGTTGACACAAGTAAATGCAATACAGAGCAGGATTTCAGTTGTCCGTGGCAAAATAGCAATAACATATTTTCATTTTATTCTGATGTTTTCTGGGGCCTGTTTTACAAAAGCAATCTGTGCACACAAACATGCACAAATTGCAAATGGTGGTAGCATCCAATTTCACAAAAGACCGTAAGTTGCCAATTGCAGATCCCATTCGAGTTATTTGTGAGAGCTTTCACATGTGGGAATTTCAAGAATGGAATTTTGTGTTCAGTGAAACATTAAAAGAGCCCATTCTGCAAATTGCCTTTTTCATGTCATTTTCATGATTGTTGACATGTGCCCCTAGATACACATTTCTTTTGAAAGGGATCACTCTGGATGTATAATTTGTTATGACATGGAAACAGAAACTTAAAATGTATCTTGCAAAATGGTTTTGTAGTGGCCAAGCGGCAACCTGTGGGATTGCACTTCCTCAAATAGCCACTTGAGGTCAAACACAAGTCAATCCCAAAATACTAAAAAACCAACTTTAGGAAAAGAAAAAAAAAGCAGGTTTACAGCCTGGTACAAAAAACCCCCCAGATTCAGTCAATATAGCTCATTTACCCCTCTGTAATAACTGTACAAGTGTGAGTTTTGTTATAACGCACCCATAAGCATTATGTCATGGCTAAAGTTTACATTATTAGGGGTATGCATGCTTTAACTGAGATGTGGATGCCAACACATGTGGTTATAGCTGCCACCTGCCTATTTCATGAGATGCGTTTATTATTAAGCACTAAAAAGCAGGTAAATGGCAGTAGACAGGGCTTAAGATTTTGTTTAACACTTCTGGTTAACATAGAATGACTAGATGCTGTAGTTTAATAGTGTGGAGAGTCTATTGTTTGTATCACAAGGTTCATTCAGCTGGACGGTAAAATGTCTGGTGTACCCATTGTGACTGACAAGAACACCCTCCCCTTCTAATCCCACTAGTCCTGTTACACGATATCAGCGGGAAAGACATTCCTCTGCTGGTAAAGCCGTCCCTTGTTCCCTGTCTGTTTTCTGTGTGCGCCTCTTTTTGACTCTCTTATACCCAAGTTTCTATTTTTTAATTTTCACCTTTTCCACTTTTTTGCCTTTTGTGTTTTTTTGTTTTTAATTCTCATAACTTTCCTCCTTCAAGTCTCCCTCTTCCATTTCACTGCCTTCATCTTGCCATCTTGTCCTAGAAACATGGCCGTATTTGGGTTTGTGGGAAGGGGTAGAAGTTTGGCTCTGGGAGGGCTGGGACCTGAGATTATCACCATGGCAATTCACAAAAACAATCCAGTAAGGGAAGGGTGGGAGTGTGTTCGCACATTTTCAGGACTGTTTCCACAGTCACAGCAGGAGGAGCTAGTTAATATACTAGAGCTAGAGCTTGCTAGTTAATATACATAATTGCTGATTCATGACTCCACGGGGTCAAAAGATGCAAGAGTTAATGGAGATGACATCAAAACAGTACAGGACATGCTTCTTTTAAGAGCCTCATTTTACCAGCACCATTCTTTTGAAACTCTCACTAATTAGCATTTCAACTTAGTAAGAAACTTAATAAAAACAAGAAAAAGTAGCTACAAAAAATAGTGGTCATTACTGACATAACATACATTGCCACATGTATCCTGTAATAACTTAAAAGTACTGATAAATGAGTCACCAATAACTGACCTATAATAAAGCCATTAGTTACAGTTTCTACATCTTCCATAAAAGCTGTCTAATTAGACAGTGTTAACAGTTATTTTTTATGATGCTTCCATTTTGGGTAACTTTTAACAAGCAAAAGAAGCATTGCCTACATGGCTGAAAATTCAGTTTAATCACTAAAGACAAAGTTTCAATGATTAAACAAGTTTTAAAGTCAAATTAAGTTCAGAATTTAAAAAAAATAAATTAACACAGTCTCCCCTGGCAAACAAATTGCAGTTCATAGATAGAATTTTAAGTTTTAAATAGCAATATATATATCTTTACGAATCACACATTTTAAACTTTTATATGATTTAATCCAATAAGAATAAACTTCTAGGAGAAAGATGCAATCAAACCACAAGTTTACTGGGTTATTTGATTTAGCCTGTATAAGAGTACACAAAATAAAATCTTTGGGATTTGTTTGTTTATTTATTTATTTATTTATTTTTGGATCCCCAAAGAAATTTTAATTGGGATTTTGTAATTTAGATAAAAACTGCCATAACACATTTACATTTAAAAAAGAAACTGAGCTAATGAAATTAAAACAAGGATTTCTTACTCTGTATTATTCTTGCTTTTCTGACCCAGCCATCAGGCTCCTCAATAACCCAGGACTGTACTACTCAAAAGACCCCCTCACACTCACCCACACACACAAACCCAGGACTGCATAACACCACAAACCCTGTCCTTCTCTCTTGCCCTCACTCACAAACACACACACTCACAATCTGCACTACCTCATCCACTGCCACTGCACATCACTTCTTTTATTGTGCCTTCTTGTGTACTGTTTTGCACAATTTTGGTTTTTTGCACTATGTTCATCTGATCTTTGCATTGTTTGCAACTATTGCACCACGTTGCACATGTTGCACTTTATTTATTTATTTATTCTAAATTGTTCTCAGTATGTGTCTTATTATTCTCAGTATGTGTCATATGTCTATATGTTTATGTTGCACCAGGTCCCAGAGAAACACCATCTCATTTCACTATGTTCTGCATCAGCTATATGTGGTTGAAATGACAATAAAGAATCTTGAATCTTGAATCTTGATTTGGCACAGTTTAAACATAACATGAACACTCATCTCTCTTCCTTTAACGTCCTATACTCTTACACTATAGTTCTTCTCTTTAACTACTTTTAGCCCTCACCTTTGAGTGACCTTTGGGGCCTTGTGTTGGGCGACTTGCATAAAAAAAAAAAGAATTTTATAATGATATATGGACAAAAGTATTGGGCCTCCGACACACTACACACTTCCTATTCTAAATCAATTAATATGAAGTTGGTCCCCATTTGCAGCTATAACAGCTTCCACTCTTCTGGGAATGCTTCCTACAAGATTTTGGAGTGTGTTTGTCCAGTCATCAAGAAGAACATTTGAGAGACACTGATGCTGGATGAGAGAGTCTGGCCCACAATTTATACTCTAGTTCATCCGAAAGGTGTTTGATGGATATGAGGTTAGGACTCTGTGTGTGCCAGTCAAGTTCTTTCACACCAAACTCTAACCATGCACTTATGGACCTTAGCATAGAATTGTCCAAAATTCTTGGTACGTCAAAGCATTGTGATTTCCATCCACTGGTACTTAGTGGTTCAAAGCAAACTCAAAGCATTATCACTCTTCCACCAAACTTTACATTTAGCACAGTGCAGTCAAGCGAAAGGTCCCTGGTTTGATTCTAGGTGGGGCCACAAGCCCCTCTTACCATAGAGGGTTGCATCAGGAAGGACATCTGTCGTAAAATCTCTGCCAAATTACCAATGTAGAATAATAGGCTGTGGTGACCCCTTGGTGTAGAATACAAGGGAGCAGCTGAAAGGTACGCTCACAGTCAGGTAGATATCATTCTCCTGCCATTTACCAAACCCATGTGATTGGTCATATGGGTATGATGCTTTGGATTTAAAACTGTTATTATTATTTACATTAAATATGATACTGACTCTGTGTCGGTCTCTGTCTGAAAGATTATGGCAGTGAAAACACCAGCATACACTTAATTTTCCAGTGTGTGCCCAAGTTGTGGTCTGAACTTAAGATTCACAGCCAACCAGACCATTTGCAGTGAACCTAAACTGATCACAGTCAAACAGGGCCGTGTGGTGTCTTTTTGTCACAAACGATATTGATGAAGAATATTGACAAACCTTACATGAAAACAAGTCGCTGATATGTTTAATACATGCCTACCACTGGTGGAGTTAAACTTATCCTCATACTTTAAATGTTTATGCAAACAGGCATCCTTTTCAGTGTAAACAAGTGGTGGAATAGAGCTAAAGGCATGGGTGACTCCATGTACAGCAAATCCATTCCAATGTGTTTCTGTACTCCATGACAAGGAAATAAATTGAAATGTCAACAAGTTGTAATGAATGCTTACAGTGAGCCAACATTGGGAGGTGCTGTGCAGAATTTCTATCTTTGTTAAATTTGGCAATAAAATAGAGAATTGCATGGCTCATTTTTGATGTTTGATTAAGATTGTTCAGTGTTTTCTATTGATGAAATACATATCCTTTTGCAAAGCGAATTTACCCCATCAATTATATCCATTTATCTGACAGGCAGATAAAAGCCAGCCACACACAAATCCTTGTTCAGTCAAACAGACAAAAGAGATTGGGAGTTATAAGTCTCTGGATCAGAATTCAAAGGCTTTACATAATATTGCTGTTTACTATACAAGTCTTCCCATTTAACACGACTTGAATTATGACATTCACTGCTTTTGTGCTCTGCATATACCTGAAACACTCTTACCTGTCTATGATTGCACACATGTCCAGGCTGACATTCTCAAAAGCTCCCACAGTGCCTTTCTCCACAGCATGTAAATCAGCAGGCTGGTCATCAACCAAGATTGCTTGCATGCAGCCTTGAAACGATCGCTGGGTTGGCGGGAACAGTGTTTGTAGAAAATAACCTGGAACCAAAGCAAGAAACAAACAAAAGCAAAAAGTAAAACATTGTTCCATTTTTTTTTTACTATTGACATTTTTTCTTGACAATTACAAATAGTTGGAGATGGAAGAAAATGTAAAATCATTTTTGAGAAAGAACAGAAACAAAGTAACTGAGTTTCAACAGTGAAATAAAAGAAGTGGGAGATTGTGGGAAGAACACAATAAGATCCTTTTGATCTCATGATTTAAAACACACCATGAAAAGAAGGCCTTGTGAAGAAGTAGACATCAAACAAAACAGCAGCATTATCCTTGATGAGCAACAACACACCTGGCCAGTGAATAGTTATTGTCCCCTTTTTAAAAGCCATGATCCTTCATCACTTGTCTTGTTTTAGAGCTTATCCACAAGGCCCATTAGACTTAATACAAGTGCCAAGACTGCAATAGTCTAGAGGACATACAGATTTTACACTATACTGTACCTTTATGAGGTACAGGAGTCAATGGGCCGTCCAGAGGTTGCACTGGGCCTTGACTGAAATGGGGACAAGGCTAGGACAAAACTGTGAGCAGAATATTGTGCCTGTGTGTTTTTAATATGCTTTAGTTTTTACAAAACTCTATTGACATATGATAGGTTTACATATATTCTACAGGTTTAAATCTGTCTTTGTGTAGTTGTGTACCGTATGCTAGTGTATTGGAAAAAGTATATGTGTGTACATCAGCAGAGCACAGGCAGTCCACCAGTACGCAGGTCACTCATAAAACACAGCCACTCAATGACATCTCCATCACCGTGATGATATAAGCTGTCATACTCTCCAGGATGCCTATCAGCCTCAAGGCCAAAGCATCATAGACTTATTATAGGGGGCATATGCACTCTGTGTGTGTGTGTGTGTGTGTGTGTGTGTGTGTGTGCAGTGTGTGTGTGTGCAACAAAATAATTGTGGTTTATGTTCCTGACACAAAGAAAATAAAATAGTAGAAAGTAAACAGTGTTTGTAAGGATATGTGTGCGTGTGTGTTTTTGCTGGATTCATCCTGTTTTTCTCATCTTTTGATTTTCATCTCCTCCCCCAAAAAGTTTCTCCTGTCATCCTTGCCATCTGTCTCTTCTCCTGCCACACCTGCCTACTGTTTTTTTTAGGAAGAAACAGAGAGAGAGAGAGAAAGCAGAGAGGGAGACATGGAAAGGGAGAGAAAAGATAGAAAACAGAGTAGACTGCAGCTGGCTGGCAGTACTTTGTGTCCTGTGGATAGCTTATAAATGCAAAGGAAATGTAGCTATCCTGACAGCTTGGCAGAATGAGTGGCACAATGCATGAAACTATGGGTGGATGGATGTACATTGCTAGGTCATGAAAATCAACAGGGGGTCGTTTCTCTGCTCATCTCTTTAAGCCAATAACTGTAGGTTTTCCCAATTTAAAAACATCAGTATGTCTGATTCTTTTATTGTGCATAATCTTATAAACTACTCATTTGATGCAAAATCATTTTTAAGACCCACAACTGAACATGTTTACTTGCATCTGTAGTTCCATTTGACAATTCTGAATTAATCATCAGTTAATCATCAGGAAGCAAATAAAGACAATGGTGTGGTATCTGGTGAAAGTCTTACATATGAAACCAAACATCTGTACATCCCTATTTGGAGATTTGGGTGATCATTTAATCTTCTGTGTTCTGACAGCGAAATTAGCAGCTGCACTTTGATTAATGTTATAAATGTGGATCTGGGCATTGGGTTTTACAAATTTGCATATTAAATAAATAGTGGCTGGTTAAAAATGAGTAAGTGATAATGCGTTTTGTATTAGCAGAGCTTTAGATTTATTTAAAGTTTCCTTTAATTGTTGCTGTAAAACAATGACTAGAAATAACCAATGTTAATATACATTTATTTTGTGTTGTAGTTTTCCTCCCTGGGAAGATTTTCATTTCCATAAAAATCTTTTATGATTTTAACATATATTTATCACTGTATGAATTGGGATGTCACCAGAATGGATACTTGAGGTACCTTTCGATACCAAAACTCTGAAAATGTGAAAGTACGTGCTGTTTTTTAAAATATCTATAGTACTACATATAACGGAGGTTGTAATTTTTCTGGAACTGATGGGGGAGTTTACAGCTACAAGTGTTCTAGTCTATCCTTACATGCTGAGGAAGGAGCTGGATGCCCACAAACACAGGAAAAACTACAAATGCCAAAGCAAAAGCTACACATGAAAAAATCGGATAGCTCTGCCTGACTTGTTAGTAAGAAAGGCAGTTGGCAGTTGGGTGTTGAAGTACTTTGCTTTTGTGGCGTGAGATCAAATAGTGACAACTGATTAAAGTTAAGGAAATATGCAAACAATGCTACTGGACTTTTAAGACCAAGGAAGGAACTACTTCCTTCCTAGTGAAGCACCTTAAAGCGATAGGCATCCAGATCTGTTCAAAGAATTCAAGGTTTCACTTCATATTTTCTGCATCCAAGTCTTCTTCTACTTCTTTCGCCTGCTCCCGTTAGGGGTCTCCACAGTGGATCATCTGCCTCCATCTCATCCTATCCCTTGCCTCCTCTTCCCTCACAACAACCCTCTGCATGTCCTCCTTCACTACATCCATGAACCTTCTCTGTGGTCCTCCTCTTCTCCTCCCGCCTGGCAGCTCCATTTTTAACATCCTTTGTCATATATATTTGCTATCCCTCCTTTGAACATGTCCAAACTATCTCAGCCTTGCCTCTCTGATTCTATCTCCAAACTTCTCAACTTCAGCTGTCCCTCTGATGTACTCATTTCTAATCCATTTTATGTTATCTGATATACACCATGATACCATGTAGTTTCTGCTCATTTGACAGCTCATTTGTATGTTGGTGTTCCTTACAAAAAGTCATGAAAACTGAGGCCACTCACAGGAATCCTTGTGGCATCTATGCAAACCTATGCAACACTTGCACATAAATCGTTGTAATGTATTCTGTTCTGTATGGTTGTTGCTTTAAGTTACAAAAAGGCCATTTATTTACTATTCAGTTGTTTTTAGTAAAGAAGTTTATGCTTAAGTACACAGGGTAATCCTTTATCCTTTTGTAAAGTGGTATCGAATTTGGTGTCAAGAATTGTGTAATTTTACTGGTATTGGTGCCGTCTGCTAAATTTGTGGTATTGTGACATCAGTAGCATAAATGTAAAGCAGCTATATTCAGAAGAAGTGGATGATTCAGACAAACACTAATAGAATGCCTAACAATGACAGACACTTTGCAAACAAAGTATATGCGACATCAAACATCTTTGGCCTAAATTCTAGATAAGAATAAACAGAACACATTTTCCTCCTAATTTCAATGGTGTTCTCTGGCTTAATTTGTAGTGTAAATACAAACACAAGGACTCTGTTTCTCCTAACCCTTCTGAATTTGGAATAACAGCAATAATCCCCTGCAGTCTTGTTGGCAGTCTATCACATCCCCCCTATTGGGCCAAAAGAGCTTGTTTTACAATACACACTGGAAGACCAGCACCAGCTTTCTTCTACCTGTGCACGGCTGGTTCTCAGGCTATGTTTCCACATCCCAATACATTTAAAGGCATGTGTCTGCTTCAGGAGGAGGCAGTTTGGAAATCTGCCAATATGCTCAGAGGTAAATTATTAAACAAATATTCCAAGGATGTAACCGTATGTAACATATTCAGAAGAGACAAAAACTGTTGCCAAAAGCAATATGTAATTTCACACAAAACTGAAAAAATTGTGCTTATCTGCTGACCACCTGCTGCAGTTTCTCCCTGAGCAAGTTCCATTAACTGTCAAAAAATGTCCTCAGAGCACCTTACAGAGCACTTTCAGACAAACATAATGCGCATGAAAGTCAAACAATACTCATGTCCCCACCCACCATGGCACTTGTGCACACAAAATGACGCAAGATGCACATACAGCACATGGACTGCACTTTGATAAATATGCTTGTCAGAGTCTCATGTCTTATTCATCACACGCCTTAAGATGTGGAGATAGAGGTGATAGCATGCGGAATGCATGAATGAAAATGTGCAACACATCACAAATATTGCTAGTTAAATTGCATAATATATATCAAATCGTATGATGCATGTTCTCCTTTTACAGGTAAGTGAAAAACTGAAAAATTTCAGATATTAGAAAGGCCAAATTAAACCAGTGGAGCCACAACACTGTCTCTCAAAAGGTCAAACATATATTACATCATAGTGCGCAGTATTAAGTAAGGCAAAAGCAGCTGTAGTACTTATTGTCATGGTAAGTCATTTATTTAGCCATACAAAAGGAGAGAGAAAACATTCTACTGTTTACAAAATGATAAAAAGCTGAAATACACTATGAAATGCTGTGACAGTACCAGGAACAACTCTGTGTTATCAAATACGTAAGGAAGTGAAGATTTCAAAACTACTATAAGATGTTTCCTATAGTAGCTTTGAAATCTTTACTACCCCTTCTTCCTCCCACAGACAGTTATCAAATGCTAGAAAGTTTCAGAGTGGAAAGTACCATAATTGACTGCTCTCTCATTAGTGTATTCATTTTTCCATCTTCCTGAAAGGAAAATATGACTTCCTGGTCTCGTCTATGTGCACTTATGTGTGTTTGTGTGAGTGTCCGTCTGTCTTGCCTCTTGAGAATTTCAATTTATGGATGTCTTGTGTCAGTCACTCGCTAATTTCTCTAAGCGTAGCGTCAGGAGTGAAAACTACTCTCCGTAAAATGGGCTTTGGGTTCAGGAGACTGCCTCTAAAAGCGTTTGCTCAATGGAGAGAGGAGTGGAGATGAGAAGAGGAGGAGAGGAGACTGGGGGAGGCAAACAAAAGGGTTAAAGATGGTACAATGAAAGAAGATGAGGGCCTAAAAAATGAGATGCTACAATTAAAAAAAAAAATCAAACGGTTACAGAAATAATGGGAGGAAATTTGAAAGACTAAAACAGAAAGAAACCTAGGAAGAATAAAATTACGCTACAGGGCACAGTTAAGGGCAAGTTCAAGGGCTCAAAGCCTAAGTCTTTCTTCCAATTGACACCTAAAGTAAAATAACTTTTAATCTTGGTATCCTGGGAGAAGTGCCAAATGAATTTTAATGCCACAGAAAGGGTAGGACAATTACACTAAAGCAAAACTGTTGAATGGCTGCTGAAATCAAATATTAATATTATCAATTAGTACATAATTTCAGTATATGAAAAATGTTATTTTATTTCCCTTTAAACTATATTAACTGACATGCTAATACTGTACACTGTAGACAATATAAAAGTTTCACAGAAATGAGAACATTAAATAAATGAAAATGTATTATGTACTTCATTTGCATAGCCTTTAAACTCCTTGGGAATGGTATTTAATTTGCATAATGTTCCATCATAGTCAAAATTAAATAAAATTAAAAATACAATAAAAGTTACCACTTATTAAAATTTTCTAATTCATTTAGTTAATTAAACATTAATTAGAAAACATTTTATGTCGATAAACTTGCCTTCATATTATACATGTATTGCATTCATATTAATGTTAAAAGCATTGATTATTAAAAAAATATCTTTGTGACTAAAAAGAAGTCATGCCTTAAAATCATCAACTGGAAAAAGTAGCTGGTATATCTTATTTTATCTTTAATTATTATTTTCCCCATAGTTTTCTAGTACTTGACCTAGAATTGACTAAATGGAATTATCTTCCACTAGTGATATTCTGTCCTCTTTAATCAGAATCAGAATATTTTATTAATCCCTGGGGGGGAAATTGTATTTTGTTATGCACAGCTATATACACTACCAGTCAAAAGTTTTAGAACACCCCAATTTTTCAGTTTTTTATTGAAATTCAAGCAGTTCAACATCTCATTGTACTCTGAAATGAAAGCATAGAACAAACAAGCTATTGAAGTTCAAAAAGAAATCATGGAATAAACCAAAATGTATTCTGTAACTGTTGACTCATCAAAGTAGCCACCTTTGGATGTAACAGCTGAACACACTCATGGCATTCTTTCTACAATGGAAATCAAATATTCTTCAGCAGGTTCTTCCCAACTCTGTTGCAGAAGTTTCCATAAATGGGTGGCACTTGTAGGTTGCTTTGCTTTTACTCTTCTGTTTAGGTCTGGAGACTGTGTGTTATGGTTTGTGGTTTTTGGTATAGTGGGACTAGGTTTTGTTTAATTCTAGGATGGTTGGTTTTGCTTTTTTCTATCTCGTTCTTGTTTCCTTCCAGTTTGGTTGCATCCCTTTTGCTGTGTGCCTTATGTTTTACTTTCATTGTTCCTGCCCCAGCTCATGTTTAGTTATTGGTTCTTTGTGTCTT
>VUQH01035141.1:4182-17452 GCA_015106775.1 Etroplus canarensis
TGGGGGGGGGGGGGGGGTAGCTGGCCTGCAGCACAGCCTGCCTGGGGCATTTGGCCCTTTTTGCAAGCAGGATACTGCTGTACTGTATTGTTTCCCACCAAACTTTTGTTAGATACTGTAGAAGTAATTATTTCTCCCTGGTTTTGGTGTGTGTGTAATAAATCATAATCCCTGCATTTCATCTTTTGTGTGAGGCTGTTGGTCAGACCTAGAATCTGTGTGTTACACCTAATAACTACTTGAGGTCTCAGTACCCCTTACCTATTGCTATGAGTCTATGATTCTGAAAATTGTTTTCCTCTGGTCCTTGCAATCAAAACACTGTTTGTTTGTTTTTTACTGACACACACGTGTGTGTGTGTGTGTGTGTGTGTGTGTGTGTGTTTTGGGGGGGTAGGGGTCGCAATGTGTCAAAACACTAAGCCCTTATGACAACAAAGCTCCTTTGACTGTTTCCTTGTTTTTCCCCAAGGGGTCGCCACAGCAGATGAATCTACAAAGGTACAGTTTTCACCTCAGATGCCCTTCTTGATGCAAATCTGCTACAGTCAGATTTACGTCCCCTTCCTGATCTCAAACCAGGGACCTTGCAAGGTGAATGTTCCAAATGCCTACACCAGTGGTTCTCAAACTGTGGGGTGGGCCCCACTGGTGGGACACAGAGCCACTGCAGGTAAGGCATGGACAACCTGTAGAAAACACGATGTTTAACTAAGGTGATCAGATATTGTTTTTTGTTGTTTTTTTTTTTAGGAAAAAGAAACAAGAATTTGCTCATGCTATCCAGCTTATGATACGCTGTGGAGCCTTTTTTTAATTGCTCGTGATTGATAAAATCATGGGGTGTGCATTTTTGGCATCTGAAGCAGGGCCCACCAGAAAAAGTTTGAGAACCAGTCCACTACACTAAGAAGCCTCTGAACATGTCTGACAACAACTTCTTGCAGTTTTCCTGCCTTCATTTGAAATTCAAATGGTTAAAATGTCAAATAAAAAACAGGACTTTGTCAGCATTTGGATTGTAAAGGGGTAATCTTGCCTGAGTGAGTAAAGGTGGGGCCCCATCCTGAAATCTTGCCAGGGAAAAGTTGCAGGTTAGTAGGCTGTCAGGAGCCCAGTGTAGAGAATTTTCAAAGCAGTTTTTAAACTTATATTTTCTTTCTTTTTGGGGGTGGGGGTATGTATTTTGTTGTATGAAGGGAGTAGTTGCATTCTTTTAGGGTGTGTATATTTTATAGCTTCGCCCCTGCCTTGACATACATTGTGACCCAGTTTATGTACAGTGACTAGTCGCTTATCTTATTATCTTTTGGTTTGGCTGCAGCTCACAAAAACCTCTCACTTTAGCTTAATGAAATAACCGCACTTACTGTAAGATATCAGTCTTTTCTTTCCCTGTGATTTTCAAACGCTACACTCCTTTCCCGGGCAAAGCCCCTGAACCTGATTTAGATTCGGCTGTGCAGAGGCAATAGGGCCGCTGAGAAAATGCATTGTCGGGGTTTCTTCAGCCCCGCAACATGCATAGCGATATGTCGGCCAGTGAGAGCGCAGGCTGTGGTAGAGGTTGTTTATGTGGAGTGCTGGGTTAGGGTTCCGCCCACCGAGGTATCTCTGATCGCAGGGCAGACAGGCAGAGAGTGTAAAATGGCGCACAGCTGTAGGTGGCGGTTCCCCGCTCGGCCCGGAGGGAGCAGCAACTCCGGTACCGGGAGGAGAGCGGGCCGAATCAGGGTTACTGCCTCTTTGCGGAGTGTCTCGGGAGCCCACCCTAATGCAGCTGGGCTCGGACCTGGGTTTGATGCTGCACTACAGGTCTCTTCGGTTATCGGAAGCAACCTGCAGAAATTTCGGGATGTTTTGGGGGAATCGAGCGACTCAAGCAGCACGGAGGTAAGGACAGGGCAGCCCGGGAGCATTGGTTAGACAGCTGCGGGGCAGAGTTCACTGTGAGCCAGGGAGCTAGCGGTTACTGAGCCCCAGCGTCCGCCTCCCGAAACGTTAAGTGTGGCTCTGAGCAAACTTGTCATTGCCAAGATGCTCAGTTAACTTCAGAGTTGGTTATGTGGCCTTAAACTCTACAGTAACGTATTATAACGATAACTTAAGTTGGAAACAACAAAACACTAAATGCTTTTAGAGATTTACAGTCTCAACAGCTCTGCTGCAAAGAAAGTTTTCTGCTCCTCAGTGGAGTGAGGACGGGCTAGATCCACACAGTTTAGATGAACTGGTGCTAACGCTAGCCCGACCAGCAGAAATCTCGATGTTGCTTCCTAAACACAACATACAGTACAGTTAACACAAAGCACAGGTCCTGGCTTATTTACTGAGTAATGTACATAGTGCAGCTGAACCTTTACAGCTGGTTTGCTGGTAAGCGACTTCCCATTAGCCTGATATGAAGCCTTCAAACCTGCTTTCAGATACATAAACACTAACACGGCGAAAGTTAACGTTAACATATGAGCGTTAATGTTGATTTACTGCAACAACCTCGCGTTTAAATATGCGCTTTTTTTATTATATTGTGGTGTACCAGCGATAGAGCTTCATGAAAACAAGACATGTCAACTTGAAGGAGGCGAGAGTACACGTCTGTGGTTTCTAACCAGCTAACGTGAACTTAGGCGTCTTCTAAAAGGAGAGCGGCTGTTCTTTATTCACTCTGCCTGCTTTATATCCCTACAAGGGTTTCCTTGCCAGCTAAATAGCTTAGTATTTACTCCAAGGACTGGCTGTTTGCAGTGAGGTGTCAAGCTTCCAGCGAAGCTCGGCCAGCATAGCTACTTGGTTAGCTCGCACATTAGCTGTCTCTCTGTTAAAACCACACCACCATTATTCTCTGTTTAAGCCATGTTAAAGTTGCGGGTTTGCTCGGGAGCCTGCTGTGTTCGCTTATGGTCAGGGTAGCGCTGCGTAGAGGGTTAAAGCACCAGAGCTGAACTCGGAGGAGCTCATGCTCCAAACAAAATCATATCCTCTGCTGTTTAGTTTTAAGCTAGTACAGCTACCATGCTACGCACTACGCCGAGCTAGCTATCAGGGCTATTGCTGATGCATAGGAAAATGGGAGGTGGACATGTTTTCCCCTTCTCTGCACAGTCAGTGCGTAGCTAGTACCAAAATAATATCGGGTTTATAATGCTTGGTGATGACCTCTGATATGCACCCACTTGGTGTATGAGCGTTATTAAGAGTATATAGATAGGGTTTGGTGACCGAATTCGCTGTGTTTTATCAGAAGACTTGCTAGTGACAGTGTGCATGCAGGGCAAGCTACAATAACAACGAGCCCCTTCTTGACGGACCTTGTGATGTGGGGGTGTGTTCGCCTTAGCGAACTACCATCTTCCTTCTACATGATGAGCAGCATGCGTTCATTGCAGTGGGAGTACACCGTGTGGGGATGTTTACCACCAGCTAGTCTGAGCACGGATCAGTATTTATTTTTACCAAAGCACAGCAGTATTTATGTATTTACTCCTTAAACGTTTAGGTATGGGTTTTTTTTTTTTTTTAGATAAACCTGGAAACGCGCTTTGCATAGTAATACATTTTACTATTATGTAGCTACCAGGGTTTGCAGAATACTGGAAGATATTTAGTGACGCATGTTATTATTTTGAATAATTTAATAATTTTCTTGAATTTTTTTTTTCTGAAATAGCGTCTGAGCCTTTACTCTTCAGTACTGATCATGGTCGGATGTATATAAATATTGCATTATTTACTTTGAAGTACATACCAAATGTTCTTATAGGGAAACACTAACTTTACTCTCCAGTTGTGTGTTCAAATGGCATTTTGAAGCATTGATGATGAGATATGTACCTTCGGTTGCTCCCTTGTATTGTCCCCTAGGGGCCGCTATAGCGAATTAATTGGTAATTTGACAGAAGTTTGGTTCCGGATGCCCTTCCTTCCCTCCGTGGTGAGAGGGGATTGTGTCAGAGGTGTAGGTCCATAAACTCTTAGTGCAACTTCAATTAAAGGAAGATGTCCCATACAAAGAAGTTCTTTCCTTAGATTTTTGTGCTTTTCAAGGTTTTCTTGGGTCAGAATGGGCCTTTGGGGGTAGGCTATGCATGAAACCATGAAAGATCCACATATAGTTAAGGCAGAGAGTTTCTTACTTAAATGAAGCGTATGCATTTTCATGTAATTTTTGGCTACTTGATCAACAAACATTTATTTTAGGTTGAAGTGAATTAAACTTCACTTAAAAAATGCTTTGAAATAGGGAAAAAACCCTGCTTCTAGGCCATACCTCACTGCATTATATTATAAAGCAATTGTTTTACTTCTGCTCTGTGTATTAGGGTATTGTTGTAGTTTGTGATTTGTGTAGAACATGAAGCCTATGGAAGTTGTGGACACAGCATGGTGATTTCATTGAGAAGCAGTGTTGTGGTCGTCTGGCCAGACCGGGGCAGGATTGTTCAGGCTCACTGCAGCCTGCTGAGCTCACAGGGCGACCCTGAACAGAGCGCCAGCCGGACACTCTCCTGCCCCTCCTGCCTTCATCCAGGCAGAAAAGCCTAAATCCACTTCAGACACACACACACACAACCCTGTCTGAGTGGCAGAGGAACTTTTCTTCTGACAGCTGCCACTTTGGAATGGATTACTAAGCCTATTGGGGTTGCTCAAAAGGGTGCTTGTGGGCTGTTGCTGTCCAAATTAAGGCATTTATTAGCCTTTATGTGTCTGCAAGGAATTCAGTTTCTTGATCCAGCCAAGCTTCTTGTTTGTTTTTTGATCTGGTTTAGTCCATGTTGACTTTTTCTAAATATATGACTTTGTATGTCCAAAACCTTATCCTACCCCTGAATTGAGACTTTACATAATTTTTCCTTTTTTTGTTTCTGGACCATTATATCTTGCCTTCTGCTGCATCCACTTTACTCTCCTGTAATTACTAATGTTTAATCATTCATAAAAAGAGCTGCAGCTGAATAGATGTATCAACCTAAATGTCTCTCTGCCTCACTGGTTTGAGAGAAATGGTGTGCTTGAGCGGAAGGGGCTCCAGTCCAGCAGGTGTTTGGCCTATTTAAATAGAAGACCCCCATACCCCCCACACCCGCTTACCCATCCCTGAGACAGCATGTGGATTGGTGCAGGAAGCTTTGTGTCTGCTTTTATTCTATCCCTCACAAAGTGCGGCGGCTGAAAGAGTGCAGGCAAGGATATCAAAGGGTGCGGGGCACACCCCCCTCTAGTACTCTTCCCAATGGGACAACGCTGTGTGGAGAATTAGTCACAGACCCTCCCACTCTTCCATCCATGGCTTTATTCTGCTACAGCAGGCGGGCAAGGAGCTTTCACCTCTGCTTTAGGAGTTGCCTGACTGGGAGAAAGGCAGCAATTGTGTCGTCTTTCTTACTCTTTGTGTGTGAGTCTGTGTGTGTTTGTGAGTGTGTGTGTGGCGGTAGGGGTGTCCATCAGACTATGGTCCTCATGGCAATCAGAAGTAGGCGTGTCTTCTTTGTCTTTATTTTGATTAAAACTTTAATTTACGCTGCCTGCTTAGATGGGTTGGAGGGAATGTGGGTCTGTGGTTGTGTGCCAGCATTACTCTGTGTGTGTGTTTGGGGAGCAGTGAGTGAGTGAGTAAGCAACACCATGTGCACCCCCCAATCAGTCTGTTTGCCTTTGTCCATTGAAAGTTTCCTTGTCTCCTTGCATGTGAGGTGTAGAAAGAGAAGGTATCCCGCCATGGGAGTGTGTTTGTTTTGATCCTTGTCCTGTAGAACAAATGTGAAACAGTTGCACTTAGTGTTTGGACACTTGAAATAACAAATGCCCACCTTTTGCTCAGTGCTGACAGGGGGAGTCACAAAGCATTGTCATTACTTTCACTCTGAGGCCTTTTTGAACAGATGTGTCATCAGAGAAGCATATAGGATTATGAGCTCATCACTAGTTTGCATTTCTAGGAATCTATGAGGCTTAGTCTGTGCAGTAAATCCAAAGGAAAGCTACCTGGAGTGTGTCCAAAATAGTTTTTTTCAAGACCACTGGGGATTAATGAATTCAATGGGATGTCCTCTAAAATGAAAATGACCAATGACAACCTAAACATCGGTGTGACATCATTTTCTTGTCCTCTTTTTACCCTTTATTACTTGTTCTGATGTTTTCTTGTGTAAATTTGATGATTTTTACATACATGCCAACCATATAAATTAAAAGAGAAGTGTGTTTTAAATACACACATGCGCGCACACACACACACACACACACACACACAGTGCTTACCAAATTTATTTGATCACCTGACATAAAAATGAGAAAGACCATACAGTATCATAAAGTGCTTTAATGCACTCTTTCCTTTTCAGTGAGTTCTGTACGTTTTACCATTTTGAACAGGAATGAGGAATTTCAAACTGAATTCACCTTTTAATCCCCAAATTATGAACTGCATCCCTAGGCTTCTCTGAGAAGTCAGAAATTAATAAAGCATAACATTCAACCACTAAAACTTAATTTTTCTGGTGTGTGTTTGTGTGTATGTGTCTTCACTTACTCACTGACTCCTTTAATAGGTACAACCAGGTTGAACCCCTTTTTGCCTTCAGAACTGCCTTAATTCTTTGTGGCATATATTCAACACGTTGATGGAAAAATTCCAGAGACTTTGGTCCATATTGATATAATGGCATCACCATGATGCAAATCTCCTGTTCCATCACATCCCAAAGGTGGATTAAGATCTGTTAGCTGTGGAGGCCACTTGAGTATAGTGAAGTCATTGTCATGTTCAAGAAACTAGTTTAAAATTATTTTAGCTTTGTGATATAGCAACTTCAGGTTAAGCTGCTATGTCAGGAAGAATACACAGGTAAGTTGTGGTGTTTAAATGATGTTCAGTTGGTAATGAGGGATCAAAAGTGTGCCAAGATAATACCCCTCAAACATTACATCACTACCACCAGCCTGAACCATTGATACAAGGCACATGCTTTCATGTTGTTTACACCAAATTATGACCCTTTCATATAAATGTAGCAGCGGAATTCAAAACTTACCAGACCAGACAACATTTTTCCAATCTTCTATTGCCCAGTTTTGGTCAGCTCATGAAAATTGTAGCCTGTTCTTATCCAAGAGGAGTGGCACCCACTGTGTTCCTCTGCTGCTATCTGCTTCAGGGTTCGATGTGTTGTGTATTCAGAAATGTTCTTCTGCATTCCTTGGTTGTAACAAGTTACTACTTTAGTTACTGTGGCCATTCTTCTCTGACTTCCTCTGACAGAGTATAACAGCATTTTATAAAATACTCAGACTAGCCTCTCTGGCTCCAGCAACCATGCCATGTTCAATGTCACTTAAATTACCTTTCTTTTGCATGTTGATGCTCAGTTTGAACTTAAGCAGGTTGGCTTGATTGTGCCTACATGCCTAAATACATCGAGTTATTGTTATGTGATTGGATGATTAGATAGTTGTGTTACCAAGTAGTTTAGCAGGTATACCTAACATACCTGTATATACAATTACAGTGGTGAATGCTCACATTAAACATGGCCAAAGTTTAAAAGGCTGAGGTCAGTATACATACAGTTACATCTTGTAAGTGAAACCCTTGGTTTCATTTAATTTTTTCTGCTCTTGTTTCTGTACGATGCTATAGGGAGGGAATATTCTTAATATGGTCATCTCAGGCTCTGCAGACACACCCACTTGCTGGTCACACCTTCTGTTTGTGAAGGACAGCCAGGTCGAAGAAAGCTGGTTCAAAGAGAGAGAAATGAAAAAAGCTTGTTTCAGACAGAGGATAAAGTGAATGGCTGTACTGAAGTCCAGCATTTTTTTAAAGCTCAAATCATACAAAGCCATGCACGTTGTGTGATTTTTAGTTAAAGTGCTGGATAAGGGGTGAGAATTGATATCTAGTCTTTTTGGTTATTCATTTGAAAAAGGTGAGACAAATCCCTTAGTGCAGATTAAGAGAAAGCTGTAGTCATGGTTAAATTTTTACAAAGGTTAGTATTGGCCTCTAGTCTGAGGTAAGAATTGAACACTTCTTAAAATCTCCTTTCTACTTTCTTCTTCTTCTTCTTCTTCTTCTTCTTCTTCTTCTTCTTCTTCTTCTTGTAAATTTTATTGGCGGTTGGCAAACAACAATATAGTGCATTACCGCCACCCACTAGTATCCCGTCCACTCGTATCATCCTTGCGCATAGTGGACTCTAATTTATATTTTGCTGTTGTTTATGAACTTCTGCACACTTTTTCATTACTTTCATCAGTGAAGATAAATAACACTTGCAATTTGGAAGTACTGATAGATCATTTGCATCTCGAACCCAAACAATTTCCTCCCGGGATTAATGAAGGATTCCGATTCTGATTCTGATTTGGGGGACCTAGTGAAAGATCACAGTAAGATTATTTTTTATGAACATGTTCTTTTTTTTTTTTCTTCCTCTTCACCACTGGTCACTATGGTTTTACTCCTTGAGGTCCACCAAATGGTTGCCTTGTGAGGAAATACAGTTAATATGAACACATGTATCTTGCTGGTCAAACCTTCTGTTTGTGAAGGACAGCCAGGTCGAAGAAAGCTGGTTCAAAGAGAGAGAAATGAAAAAAGCTTGTTTCAGACAGAGGATAAAGTGAATGGCTGGACTTCAGTACAGCCATTCACTTTATCCTCTGTCTGAAACAAGCCTATTAGCCCTTGTTAGTAACTCATACTAACAAGGGCTAAAGTTGTGCTTTTTTCCAAATCTGGGGTTCAAGCAACCAATCCAACAAAAGATGCCTTTCCCACCTCTTTAGCAGGGATTTGTTTTCTAGATTAAAGCTGAGTTAATACCCAGAGATTGATTCATTATCAGCAGCCTATCATCTGTAGTCAGTTTGCTTTCTCCTAAATGCTGTCTTGAAAAACACCAAAAGTCCCATTAGCTTGTGAACGTGAAAGTGCTGTCAGAATGATACAGAGAAATGTACCTCAAACCCAATTCCCATCCATTTCATAACTGCCAGGGACAGTCCCTTGCACCTTCTGAAGATATTAATGTTACTTACACTATGAATCAGATAGGTTTCCTTTCCTCTAGCTTTATTTGAATTCTATCACCTACGTCATGTATGTATTGATCAGTTAGATGAAATGTGACAGACCAGCAGGAAGTAGAACTGCTCAGGATTTCATGGTGAGAGTGATGGGGAAAAAACCAAAAAGATGAAGAATTCTTTTCAGCTAAAGAGATAAACTAGAAACCAGATAAAACAAGATCTTGGGTCTTTTCAGTAACCCTTTTATCTTTTGCATGTTGCAAGACAACTTAATACAAAAACTTCACCTTGGTAGTGTACTACAATGTTTGTTTACTTCTTCAAGTTACCTCCTTGTGCCTGCCCTACTATTGAGCTCATGGTGAGCCTTGTGTTTCACACACTGCTGCTCAGTGCTTGGCAGCTAGTGGGCGGGAAGCGAGCGAGCGAGCTAGCAAGCAATGAGTGAGTGACTGAATGTGTTTGGAAGCATGGCAGAGAACGAGAATAAGGGGGTGGAAAGGGGAGCCTTGTCATGTGTGGGAGGCATGTTTAGATTAGGATTTGGCAAGCTTCTGCATGAGCATGTTGAAAACCTCGACCCTTTTCATCCTCAGTGCTCCCAAGGGACAACTGTGCTCTCTCTGTTGTTGACGGTGCATGTGGTCAAGATGCTGCTTCCTAGTCTCTTTTTTCTCTCCTCCTCTCCCTCCTCCCATAACCCTCCTCCTTTCCTCACTGTAGTTTGCTAGCTTGCCTTGCCTGTGCTGCCCTCCCCCGCATCCTCACTCCTGTGTTCTGCTTGTTTACGTCTTGATGTGCAGCTCATGCAGAGAGGGTGTGCTTTTCCCCTCCCTCTAAACCTGTGTATGTGTGGTTGACAGAATCAGGAGGTACATGTGCACATACAGTCTGCTCTATGCACTTGCCTCTGGTAGAGCGTGCTGTGATGTCATTGACTGCTACTTACATTATCACAGGGAGTCAAAGCTGTCCATTGGTACCCCGCCCCCCTCAGCTCTGCAACAGCACCAACCAAGAGCAGCAGCTTGCTCAGAGAGGAGGATGCTACAGTTACTGTGAGAAGAGACTGAAAGTAAAAAGAGTGAAGCATAAAAAGGAGAAAAAAAAGCTTGAATGCACCATGAGCAGAGTAGGATGCTCAGATTAGTACTGCAGGCCAGGAAAAACAGCAGTGTTGACTGTCTGTTATTGTTGCTTGTTTATATGTGTAACAGATGACAAACAGCTTTTCAGCACATTAAAGCTTTTTATATTTTCTAATTAGATTACAGTTTGTATGCATCTCAGCCACATTTAGGCCATTCAGTTATTCATTTTGTGATGTGTGTAACTCTTAGCTGGTGCAAAGCAGTTTGCATGTAATTTTGTGCGTACACTTGGATAGCAGCTGCTTTACAAACTGGGCCAACGAGACCTCTACTGCATCTCCACATGCTGCTATAAATAAACATGATGAAATGACATACTCACCTCCACTCTTAAATACATTGACTGTAAGAGGTAGTAGTACACAGAGGATCCTGATGTTAAATCATCATGAAAGTATTTTTTGTTGACCATTTCAAGGGGATACTGAAGCATGAGAGGAAGGATTGATGTGGAGTGTGCAAATATAACATACACTGTGCGAATGTGGAGCAAACTTAATTTCCCACAACATTGAAATTAAGTCTCAGAAAATGTAAGCATTGTTTAAGTCAGTAATTCAGAATCAGTCAGAATACTTTATTAATCCCTGGAGGGAAATTACTTCAGCTGTAATTCAAAAATTTGTATATCATTGGCATGGTAAATTGTAAACCATATGCTGTATTTAAGGAAATAACTTGGCAGAGTTTCATGCTAAGGTGATTGCTACATGCTAAACATCTACATAAAGCTGCAGGTTTTTTAACATGTGACCATGATAGAATGTCTGAATTCAGCTAAAGGCACAGAAGAAACCAACCACCTAATAATTTCACTGTAAATCAGGGAGCAGGAATTTAGTGCTGTATTAGTCACCCAGTAGGATGTAGATCTTTGCAGGTCAAACTGTCTGTTGTGGATTGAGTCTTCGCCAACAATAGGCATGTGATTCCAAAAACCAGAGAAATGAGATCACCAGAATAAGCTAGAGTAGTCATCTCAACAGTGACTCAAGTGTTGCACATTTGGGCCATCTTACTATTATGTATACCATGATGAATGCTCTTAAGTCGTATCTCTTAGCCAACCCTTGTTGCTTTCTTGTATTTTACCATTACAGCATGGTGTGGTCGCAGACTATAAATATTTTCTTTTCTTGTGTTGTAGGAAGAAGCATTTGGAGGATTTGGACCAGTTGCTGAACAGAAGCGAATACAGAGTCCTTCAACAGCTTCTTCAGGTAAAAATTTAAACCAGTTGTGTGGAGATGATGTTACCTGTACAAGTTTTTTACATGTCATATTAAATGCCCATCTTTTGTTTTCTGATTTTATCAGCAGGCCCACCCGTACAGGAGAAGAAGCCAAGAGGCCGCCCCCCACGGGCCCTGACAGCCCAGAAAGTTGCTGCAAGCCTGCCAACCCCATCATCCCTTCCCTCCCCCACACAGGAAAAACCCGAGGGCCCAGAGAGACCAGCAGAGAGAGTGAAACGGCTGCCTGGGAGGCCACCTGGCACTGGGGAAAAAAGAAGAGGCCGACCCCCTTCTTCAAGTAGCAAGAAAGCTTGGAGTACAGGAAGCCATGCAGCAGGGGAGGACAGCAGACAGGCTGGGTTTGAGTTGGGCGTGGACACAGAGGAGGAAAAGGACAGAAAGGGTGCCAAGAGGGTGCCAGTGGGCTCTGCTCAGCCACATGACTCTGAGGCAAAGTTTCCCAAAGGTGGGCGGGGTGAATCCAAAGTTACCAACCTGAAGAGGCTGTCAGAGACTAAACTCAACCCACTGAAGTCACGCCTCAAGACTTTGCCCGGTGTACCCAGGCGCAGACGTGGGCGACCGCCCTCAGCTGAGCGGCTCAAAGCTGAAGCGGCAGCTGCAGCTGCTGCTGCACAGCTGTCTACCTCCATTGAATGTGGGGAAGGGAAAAATAAAACCTTCAGGGTCAGAGGTGGGGGCACAGAACCACACACATCTCAGCAGCCCATGCTAAGGAGTGTGGATGGCACCGAGGACCAGGGCTCTTCCAATTCACCTGCCTCCCCATCTCCCTCCAAGCCAGACAGAGCAGTGGGCCTCAGAAAAAGCCCTCGTCATAGAAAGCCTGTCAGAATTGTTCCCCCATGTAAACGCCCTGATGCAACCATCGCTAAGCAGCTGCTGCAGCGTGCTAAAAAAGGAGCACAGAAACGACTGGAGAAGGAAGCTGTAGCCATTGGGGGTAGTGGGGCAGGAGCCATTGAAGCTGGTATCAGGAAGACTCAGCTCAAGAACATCAGGCAGTTCATTATGCCTGTGGTCAGCACTGTCTCCCTTCGCATCATCAAAACCCCCAAGCGATTCATTGAAGATGAGGGGAGTTTTGGAACCCCACCGCCTCATACCAAGATGCCACGCTTAGACACAACCCCGTCATCCGTCTCCACATCTGCCCAACCCGCCTGTACAACCCCCTCATCCCCTTCTCCTGTTCTCGCCTCCTCTACATCTGCTGTTATTAGCACTGGTACCACTGCTTCGATTGACTCTCTTGCCCCTCCTCCGTCACCTGCCCCTGTCCCCACTGTTGCATCAACAGCAGCTAGTCTGCTGAACAGCAACACCAATAATGCAGCCAACGGGAGATTTAGCAGTAGTGCTCCATCATGCGGCTCAAGTGCTGTGTCACAGCATTCCTCTCAACTCTCTTCTGCAGAGTCTTCCAGATCCAGCAGCCCAAGCTTGGATGACTCATCATGCAACTCCCAGGCTTCAGAGGCTACACAGGCTTTGTCAGAGCCAGAGGATCATTCTCCGTCCTCACAGGGAGAGAGGGAGGCCAACCTGCTACACACCTCACAGCCTCCCTCTCCTCCATCTGAACCAGAGCCAGAGCACGTGTTGACAAAGAGTAGTCGACGAGTCCGGAGAGGGCAGGGGGTTAGCCAGGGAAATCAGAAACAGAGAGGGAGAGAGACCCTCATTACTGGGATCAAAAAGCCAATTATCAGCCCACCAACAGGAGTGCTGATGTCCTCTACTCTTGTAAATTCCCAGCAAACTTCATCCACAGCCTCCTCCTCTTCTTCACCACCCCCACCCCCTCTCCTCACTCCTCCACAGCCT
>VUQH01035141.1:21558-47665 GCA_015106775.1 Etroplus canarensis
CTGTAATTTCAGTGAAAGGTGGTTCTGCAAAGTACTGACTTAGGGGGGCTGAATACATATGCACGCCACACTTTTCAGAGTTTTATTTGTAAAAATTTTTGAAAACCAAGAATCATTTTCCTTCCACTTAACAATTATGCACTACTTTGTGTTGGTCTATTACTTAAAATCCCAATAAAATACATTTATGTTTGTGGTTGTAACATGACAAAATGTGGAAAAGTTCAAGGGATATCAATACTTTCACAAAGAACTTTAATAGATTCTTTAACTGGAAGATATAAAGTTCATTTGCTACCAGTATTTTACTTCAGGTAAAAAATAAGGGCTGTTGAGTGCAAAGCTATGAGATACCATAAAAATGCTTTTGACTTGTTCATTTAGATTTAAACACATTTTAAGCTATCCATTGCCTTTCATTTTTTAAAAAACAAGCCTGAATTAAAAATTCATTAATTTGTTAAAAAATAATTTTTTAAACAGTATTGGAAATTTGTAACTCTGTATTTTTAGTGGTGCTCTTATGGCTGAAGGTCTAAAAGCATTTCACTGTTAAAATCCTCTTGTTCTGTGTGTCAATAATGATGAAATCCACCTTTGTTGGATCTCTTTTACAGACAAGTCTTCAGTTGCAGGCTCAGAAGAGGCAGAGCCTCAATCACCTCCCATAAAGCCACGGGAAACCCGACAAAAGGCCGTTCAAGAAGCTCCTCCTAAAAAGGGCCGTCGGTCACGGCGCTGTGGCCAGTGCTCAGGCTGCCAGGTTCCAGAAGATTGTGGTGAATGTACCAACTGTCTTGACAAGCCGAAGTTTGGAGGGCGAAACATTAAAAAGCAATGCTGCAAGTGAGTCTTGTGCTTGATTTATAGTACAGCATTAAATCTACGCTATAGCTGTAAAAGTAACTAACTATCAAGACTGATTAGCTTAAAGATCAACACGAGCAGTTTTACTCATGATGGTAGAACATGCAGACACATTGTGCTCAAGTATAAATACAACAAAGATGATGAGCTGTTAGTGATTGATTTTTGTAATAGGGAAGTTGTTCTTGAGTGATGTTACAACAATTTTTTTTCATTGAAATTTTTAGTTACTGTTATCTGCCACTGTGGCAGCTAGCTACCCTTGCTGTACTTGACAAGCAGAAAAATGTACCTATTTTTGGTGCTTGGATGTTAAGTTTAAAATTTTTTATATCTCCCTTTCAGGATGAGAAAGTGTCAGAACTTACAGTGGATGCCCTCAAAGATTATTCAAAAGCAAGGCAAAGACAAGAAGGACAAGAAAAAGGGCAAGCTGCCTGAGAAGAAGGAAAGTGTTAATCCGGTAAAAGGAACAAACTCAGAATCTGGCCCCAAACCTATTCCTACTCCACCAAAGGAGGAGCCTCCCCGTAAAAAGAGTGAAACTCCTCCTCTAAAGCTGGTAGAGGAGAAGTCAAAACAGCAGCCACCATCAAAGCAATCATCTCCAGCTCTTGCATCTTCCCCTGCCCCAGCTGAACCCCCTCAGGCCACCAGTACAGCCACAGCCCAGACTCCATCGCCTTCCCCGACACCAGACCCCAAACAGCTCACAGTCTTGAGCAGTGTCACTAGTAAAAAGGGACACAAGCCACAGCAACCTGTACCAGCTTCCGCCTCCACGTCATCCTCTTCCACGTCATCATCTTCTTCATCCTCATCATCTTCCTCATCATCATCTTCAGCCCAGAATTCGCCTTCTCAGTCTCACCAGCCATCACAACAACAGCAATGGTCACTTGCTAGTCAGGCACCTTCAAAAAAAGATGCATCACCCAAGATTTCTTTGAGCGAGCCCAAGAAAAAAACACAGCAGCAGCAGCATCATTCATCACAACAGCAAAATACAACTACAGCAATTTCAGATACAAGTAAGTAATGGCCATACTTTGTCCTGTTATTAATGTGATAATAAAATAGATTTTTTTTTAACTCATTTCTTATTTGAATGTCATGTTTTTATAGTTGAATCAAAACAGCTGAAGAAGCCAGTATCTCGCACTGTTCCTCTTTCTCCTAAACATAAACTAAAAGACAAGGTAAGACAGACTCACTGTTTATTTTTACTTAATCATGATTTTCATCAAAACTTTTTGCTGTAAACATTGTATATGATTTCTGACATCTCTAATCTTCTGTCTCCCCCCCTTGCATTTGGTGAACATGAGAAGACACTGACCACTAAACCCCCCAGCAGCAGTACTTTAAACTGGCTGAGCACTCCCTCGACTAGGGGCCAGGTGAAGCCCAGAGCACCCTGCGACGGAGTGCATCGAATCAGAGTGGATTTCAAAAGGAACCATGATGTGGAGAAGGTGTGGGAGGCTGGTGGCCTCAGCCTGCTCACCTCTGTGCCTCTCACATCCAGGGTGCTCTGTTTCTTATGTGCAAGCAGTGGAAATGTTGAGGTTAAAAACATTAAAATCGTTTTGACATTTTTTTTTCTTTTAAATGTCTTTTTGTCAAATAAGCGATTATCTTATATTCTAACAGTCACCTTCCTCTCTCTCTGCTGTGCCGCTTTCTCTGTTTATAGTTTGTCTTCTGCCAGGTATGCTGTGAACCGTTCCATCTCTTTTGCCTGGGGGAATCAGAGCGCCCTGTCCAGGAGCAGTTTGAGAACTGGTGTTGTCGACGATGCCGATACTGCCAGGCCTGTGGGCGCCAACACCAGAAACCCAAAGTAAGCCATTTGCTACAGTTCTGTACATAAAGCTTAAAGCTGCTCACGGAGGCTTGGCTTAGACTGACAGTGTGTGAAGACTGGAGAATCTTCCTTAGAAAGAAGGTTGCTAGGCTAGCCAACAGACCGCAGTTAATCAGATTCTTGGATTCCTGCTATGTTTTTTATCATTTTACTAAAGCTATTCGTAAAATGTGCTTGGTGCTTGCTGTATATCTTAATAAGATATATGAACTATGTTACTGCTCATTTAGTGGCAGAGCAAGGTAATTTTAAGGAGAAAGATTATTTGCAGCTAGATCTTTAAATAAATCTCTGCCCAAGAGCATAAAGCCAGTCATTATTTTGATTGGCTCTCATGTCTGACCAAGAAACTGCCTCAAACCAGTAGGTCTCTGGCACTCTGTTTCCACAGTGGAGTGTGGCTTAACTTGCTTCTGACGAAGCTACTGGCATGTCAGACTTCTGTATAAATATCCTATCACAGCTGTTTTGTGCTGGGAGATCATAAAATATCTATACATTAAACCTTTAAAATTAAGCACTGGGTAATCCTTGACAAATTTGAAAAAGGTTTTAAACTTTTTTCTTAACATCAGAATAGCTTATGGTATGCAGTAAGAAAAAGGTACCTCAGCACATTAATTGTATATTTTAACGACTTTTAATGGGGTAATTGTGTTGACCCAAAGCCACAAGAAAAATTTGACTGCACTCAGCCTTTAAGTGGCTATCTACAAGTCCTGCCAAACAGAACTCTATACAGCTTACATTAAAGCTGCATCTTAACGCCTTTGATAATTATGTTCATCCATCCATGACACCCACTATGAATGTGCCCTACACTAAACTAGTGGAGAGCAGCTGTATTTGTTGGAGATGAAAAATTTGCTGTTGACTCACTTGATATTCAGATAGCCTCTTGTCACTTTTTCTACTTTGCTCCCTGTAGCAGCAGCTGCTAGAGTGCGACAAGTGCCGCAACAGCTATCACCCAGAGTGCCTGGGACCCAACTATCCTACCAGACCCACCAAGAAGAGAATCTGGGTATACATACGCTTAAACCCTCTTATTACTTTCTCAATTTTATGTAGTACAGTTGCACAACAGTGTGACCAAACTGTACATAGTTCCCACAGACGTGTTTTTTGGTCACGTGACCTCCTTGTTGGCAAGCTGTACTTGCTTACACACACCGCTGTTTATCTCCCCCACCAATTTTAAACTATTTTGATGTCAGATTTGACTTGTGATCAAAATCATGAAACGGCAAAAGGAGAGACTATGTAGAATCATGCTGAACCATGAAGTTTCAGCATTGCCACCAATTCAATACTGTGACGATGAAAGACGTTTTATTGCCGGTGAACTGACATTGAACTGCCATTTTTCACACGCAATTCCCGTTGCATTCCTGGCATAGTCCCGTTATCAACATATCCGGTAACAATATCAGCGTCAAAATAGAGTGCATCGTGAGTGCATCCTGAATGCTGCGGCAACGCACCAGGGTCACAACGCGGATGCCAGCCTTTTGGCAGGAATAAAATGGCAGTAGATCGCCAGGAACCCAATTTTCAGCCGTTTCACGCCGTTTTGATCGGGAACGCTAAATCGGCACAAATTGCTATAATCAGCACTATTACGGCTCCAGTGGAATGAGAGTCTAAGATGTGCACCATTATCTTGTGTTGGCACGCAGCTTGTATACCAGTGAGCAGTTCTAGTTCTACAAGTTTCTGGAGGTGTACAATCAGTTTGTTAATGGTTGGGTTGACAATGTTTCCAGTGTCCTAAATGCACAGCTGCCTACAGCTTACCTATAGCAATGGCGACCACTTGTATGTTGTGACGTCATGTGGGAACTATGTATAGTATTATGCTCACACTTCTCTTTCTTACCCCCTCTGTGTTTATACGTTTTATTCTTCTCAAGATTGTGCTACTTACTTGTATGAGACCTCTCACAGCCAGTGTCTAGGACAGCATTTTGCTGCTTTTACAGTGATGCTTTCATACAGTTTCTACACTTTAAACAAATGCTTGCATCATCTTGGTAATGTATTATTTCTTTTCAGGTTTGCACCAAATGTGTGCGCTGTAAGAGCTGTGGAGCCACAAAACCTGGGAAGTCCTGGGATGCCAAATGGTCACATGATTTTACCATGTGTCATGATTGCGCCAAACTTTTTGCTAAAGGTGAGTGACTAGCGTTTGGACCCCAAATTGCGGTCAAACGGTAATCTTTTTGAGATTAAAGGAGATGGGGCATAAATTAAATACTCAGAAGTCAGCAGTAACTCTATCAGCGTGACAGCCAATAAAAAGACAGTGTTTGAATGTAAACAATCTTTTACTTAATAGTCAGGCTTATTGTATGTTATTTCCTCTGTCAGGGAACTTTTGCCCACTGTGTAATAAGTGCTATGATGATGACGACTATGACAGCAAAATGATGGAGTGTGGCCGCTGCAACCATTGGGTTCATGCCAAGTGTGAGAATCTCACAGGTGAGTAGGCTAAAAATGAGTTACATAGAGGATAATGAATTTAGTGTATGTTCTTCAGAAGTGGAGCTCTTTATTTAGTTTGTATCAGCCTGTTGCGCTTCATTTGCTTTGTCAGTGTCTGAGCACATGATTGACAGGCCCCTTTCTGTTTGCCGTCATGCTGATGACATGCAGAAAGACAATAAACCTGATAATAGGAGCAATAATGACCTGTCACTTCTCTGTGTCTCAGATGAAATGTACGAACTGCTGTCGAAGCTGCCAGAAAGCGTTGTCTACACATGTACCAAATGTACTGAACGACACCCGGCTGAGTGGAGGACGGCACTAGAGAGGGAGCTTCAAAGTTGTATTCGCAATGTCCTCACTGCACTGCTCAACTCACGCACATCCACACACCTATTACGGTACAGACAGGTAAGATAAAAGCAAATCAGTATAATTCTTTGCCAGTGTTGTTTAATGAAAGTTCATAATATAGCATTTTTAATTTTATATTCTAGTAGTATTTGCAGTGTTTCTCAAAGACTTGGGTACTGTTCTTGGCAGTAATGGCCCACCACTGCATATGTGTGTATACACTGCAGTTTCTATGGTTTTCCTCTGCATTTGTTCTATTTTCCAAGTTCTTTGTGAAAAATTAAAAAGTTCCTGTTGTGAAATTGAAAACCACAACAATAACAACCTGCTCAAGAAGCCAGCTGGTAGGGAAAACAAAAGACAATGAGGCATAGGTCTAGCTGGTTAGCAAGTGAACTCTCATAAACAGATAAAAATATTGAGTAAATATTGATGTATACAGACAAGTCTTGATCAGAGACAACTTCAGCCTTTTTAACATGTTGGTGAGCGCTTTACTCTCTGGCTTTGGAGCAGGCAGTGAAGCCTCCGGAGCTGAACCCAGAGACAGAGGAAAGTCTTCCATCCCGTCGTTCCCCAGAGGGCCCAGATCCTCCAGTCCTGACTGAAGTCACCCCCACACTTCCCAGTGACTCCCCTCCAGACCTGGAGTCTGTTGAGAAAAAGATGGATCAAGGCCGTTACAATTCATTGGTAAGTATGTTTGTTTTTTTTGTTTTTTTCCCCCCAGTATTTCTACTATTCAGACAAACTGAAACGGTTATGTTTGAAAAGACCACATGAAAAGTGTGATCTCTGCAACATTTCAATAAAAAGCATTTATTCAGTCTATATACAGTGCTGTGCAAAAGCATTGAATCATTACTTTATATTTTGCTTCCAAGGAGCCAGAATTCTTAGGACATTGGCTGCTTTTTCACACGTTTTCAATTCAGTCCTTGTACCTGACCATTTTCAGAGGGATCTTTTTAGCCACTTCACACTGACCTATATTCATTCAAGCATAAAAAAGACACCTAACACAAGTGATGAACCATTGTTGTGTCCACACGTAACAGAAAATTTTGCAAAGAATTTTGCATAAAATGGTTGACACCAACAACGAATTTCCAAAGAAGCTGAAATCTTGGCGTATCTCGGCTTTGTGTGCAGTGTGTTGTAAAAAAAACTGAGGAAACTGGACAACTGGACAAGAAAAGAAGTAGTGGTGGCCTAAAAAACTATCAACACTATCTGAAAGTCATGTTCTTATGAAATAGGAAAAAGTCCAGCAAAGACCTGACAGGACCTGAGAGATGCATCTGGCCCTTCAGTTGATCCATCTACTGTTCACTGAAGCCTCATTAGAAATGGTCTCAATGGAAATGTGGCTGTCAAGAAGCCATCCTGTAGAAAGGGAACCAGGGAGAAAATTCTGAGGTATGCCAAATTACACAAGAGCTGGACTGAAAATCAGTGGTAACAGGGCTTATGGAGTGATGAATGAACCTCAATATTACTGAAGCAGTGTGGGATCATCTTGACAGGGAACAGAACAAAAGCCAGCCAACATCCAAAGAAGAACTTTGGAATGTCCTTCAAGAAGCCTGGAGAACTATTCATGAAGACTCCTTAAAGAAATTACAAAAATGTTCAGCTGTGTTGAAGAATAAAGTTGGGTCGTACAAAATATTGACTTTTAACGTTATTAGAATTGTACAGATTCTGTTTTGCCTTATATACTGTATTTGCATTTATATTGCACGTTTCAATAAGGCCTTGCACTTTTTCCCATTTTCCTTGCAAAATATAAAGAGGTGGCTTGAGATTTTTGCACTGCACTGTAATTAGTGGTCATATTTTTTACTATTTCTAAACATATAAGAACATTCACAAACTCTTTCACAGCTATTTGTATTAAAAATAAGCATTTGAAGCACATTTTGTTGTAGATTTTGATCTCTGATGTGTAGCTGCATCTTGGCTTCCTGGTCAGACCTGTGCTGTATAATGGGAAATTAACACAGATGGCTGAGATAATGTCCTTTCCACCACTGCTCATTAGCTTAATTGTGTATCATTTGTGTTCATCATTTCTTTCCCAGCTGGATTTTAGTGACGATATCGTGCGAATCATTCAGACAGCCATCAACAGTGACGGAGGCCAGCCTGAGAGCAGGAAAGCCAACAGCATGGTCAAGTCCTTCTTCATTCGGGTGAGAAGCTGATATCAACTCAACAAAACTCTTATGAAATTATATGAGAACACTGGCACACACATTTACATAAAAACTCAAAAATGGATAATTTTGGAAAGTAATTTGTTGTTCCTTTCTTCCTTCAGCGGTTACAGGTTAATTATTCTAATCGCGTAAAAGCAGTATCCCTAACTGCCTTGATAGTTGCCAAATACAGGTCTGCACAAGTGCTTGATTAGGCTGATGTATAAAGTTAATTGAATTCATTTTCTGTTTCAGCAAATGGACCGAATCTTTCCATGGTTCAAAGTGAAAGAGTCCAGATTCTGGGAAAGGCAAAAAGTCTCTGTCAAGTGAGTGTCTGTCATACCATAGTAAATACAGGTAGTCATACAAGTGAGTAGTGTTCAGTGTCTGTTCTGAGTAACCTTTGTAGGTAATTTGGTTACCTAATCTACCAAACCCACTTGGCTTTGTCTAAGAGAAAACTTCAGATTTGAAAACTGCAGTCAATGTAGCAATATTTACGTTAAGTTTTTTACCGATCCATACACTGGTTAGGAGTTTCCTATCAAACAATGCATAAAATTAAATTCAGCATCAGTAATCTTTATGCTTACATGATCCTGTAGACAAGCTTATATTGGACAAACAAGGAGAGAACCCTATCAATGAATTTCAGAACATAAAACAGTTGTTTGTACAGGGAACATGGAGTATGCTGTCGCCAAACACTACTGCTTCTCTGCATTTCATTGGACTTCCAACATGTAATGCCTGGTTTATGGCTGTGGCTGCCCTCACAAACTGCAGCTGGGGAACAAAAGTGACATCACAGCTGCTGGTGTACACTGTGCTTTAGTGGTGTATTGCATGTCATGCACCTCAGTTTTTGTGACCTGGTGTTAGAGCTGGGCGATATGGGAAAAATTCATATCACAATAATATTTTTAATATCAGGTGGATATCGATATAAGTTTCAGTATAAATCAAATCACTTCCGTCAAGCTTAAAATTTACATTTTACTCCTGAGTGAGATGTAAAGGTATCATAAGGTAAATTTTGGCTTGAATATCATTTCTTGTCTGTCAGAAGTTGAACATGACACATGTACTGTAGAGCATTATACAATTATATTTTAAATAAATAAAATGAGTGTGTATACTAAACTAAATTCTGAATTCTGAGCAGTCAGAAGCTATCAGGTTTTACAGGAGAACATTAAAGTTGTTGGACAACTCTAACTAAAATAAAATCTTACGTCTAAAACTCTGAAATCTTAAATATAAAATTAAAATTCTAGTTGAGAACACAAAGCAAATTCTTTGGTCAGTTCCAAGTAAATAAAGTGGGAATTAATCTAAAATAAAATTCCAAATAATCTACCTCTGCACTGTATCCTTCCCTTTGTTTTTCAACAATTTAAAACCATTTGAATCTATACAAGCCTACAAAGAAACAGACAAAAACATTCAGTATATATTCTCAGTACGAATTGAGTCCTGAGGATCAAAGAGCTTCTGTCAGTCCTAAAGTCATGACTTCACCTGTTTGGTCTTCAGCAAAGTGTGCAGTTTAAAAACATTTGCTTTTCAGATTTCAGCCTTGTTCAGTGCAGTGAGGCTCAGATATGGTTCAGATGTGCGACTGTCTCTCTGCTCTCTGTATAGCTGAGCCGTCTGAGATAAATGCTAACAAGGGTTAATTACTTCAATCAGCTGCTCAAATCTGACATTTTTCACCATGTCCACTGGCTTCGTGTTTTGTTTTTTGTTTTTTTTAAAAAAATTGGTTGTTGCCGTTGTGGTCTCACTGTGTGTTTTTGTTGTAAGGCATGGAGCTGGAGAAAGTGGACCCTGTGGTCTGTGGTTGTTTCAGGAGTACCTGCAACACCTGTTTGGGTCTGGCACTGTAAAGTCCTACATTGTTCTCTAAAGGATGGTCCTGCTTCAGAAACACATCAGTATTGTTACCGTCTTGGTAGGAACATGACACAGTTTGCAGCGCAGGTTCTCTGCATCCTGTCGGACTTTAAACAGCAAAAATATCTCTACACACTGAACTACTCTGACACTTTTTTACAACAGTGTCTTCGTCTTTTGAGCCTTGGGCTGTGTCGTTATCGTGTCTCCTTTAATAATGCTTTCTCTTGGGTTTTCCATCGTTATTTTCTCTTTTATCTCACTCTGTCTCCTGAGATGTGGTGTGCATGGCAGAAACTCAAACATTAGCACATGTCCTGCTGCTGGCTGTGAGCCTACGCTCCAGCTAACAAACATGGCTGTAGCTCCTTTCCAGCCACCTGATTCATTTGAGCAGCTCTTTCTCATTATGATTGGCTTTTCGCGTTTTCTGTTAAAACATGAACGGCATGAGTTCTGTCTACGCTTTATCGACCGTGTCTTAAATCTCTATTGAGCAAAAGTTTTATCGCGATAATTAGCATTGTTTTATTGCCCGGTTCTACCTGGTGTGCATAGTTGAGTTGGAGTCACAAGTGTATGATCCTGGTGGTCTTTACCACCATTTCAGTAAAATGTCAGTACAGACGCTCAGAGATTCCCAGTTTTCAGAGAGGGAGATGCAGCAACAGCTTGAAAAGTTGACTTTCTTGAGAAAACATTGAAACAATGTCACAAATTTTTTGCTTCCTGATCCAACTTCTACTGCTATGCTAGTCCTGATGCAAAGATTTTTTTAACGCGTCTTGCCAAAGGACCAGTGAGCTAATGCCATAGCAAGGCACCTGTCTTTCCGCACTTCACAAGAATTGCTGCTACTCTTTAGAGTATTGGTCAGAATTTAATCGAAATGACACACAATGATCAGCCAATGAGTCTTTACCCAAATTGTTTCCTGTTTCCATTTTCACAAGAATTGTTCATAAAATGAGTGGTTGAATGTGCCCATCTGCCATATGTGTGTGTGTGTGTGTGTATATGCTGTAGTTAGGTTTATTTATGGCATGATAATCTCTTAAGCTATGTTGAGGTAGGTCAAGAATTATAGGACCATCCTGGTTATGACTTTTTGTGAGCATCTTTGACTTCTCAGTGGATTTTAATTCTCATTAGTTTGTGCAGTACAGCCAGCAAGAAAACTTGAAACTTTCTTTCTGTACTTCACACATTACATTGACCTTTGAATTGTAATAGATTGTAAACTGGATGAGCTACTACATCATTGATGTTCTGGTTTCTGAGTGGCTACACCTATCATTCAAGACTACAGAAAGTCTCAGGTACCCTCAGCGCCAGTATAAACATGGATGAGGCTGTGATGACGTCACAGTTGGCACGCAGCTCAACCAATGTAACAACCTTTAAAAAGGCGTTTCTCTGCCAGCCAGGGGGGACAATCTATCACATTTGCTGTCATAGAAAGAGATGTGTTGGATCTCAGCACTTAACACAGTGACACCTGCTGAACTGAAAGAGACTTTTAGTTGAAAATGTTTGTATAAAATACGGAAATATAGAGTGCTTACTACAAAACTTTTAACGTCAGTCAGAATCATACTAAAAAGTACCTTCAGCTGCTCCCTTGTCTTTCCCCAAGGGGTCGTCACAGTGGATGAATCTACACTGGAAATTTTGGCATAATTTTTTCACCAGATGCTCTTCCCTCCCATGGTTGGTCGTAATATTTGTTGTATTATCAAAATGATTTATATGAGGTCAGAAAGTGAACTACCACTTGACTCTTTAAACCAATCAATCATCTGCTAAACTGCTTTACATAAATGGTATGACCTCCGTTTTCTTCCAAGCTCTGAAGTCCACAAGGCCGAAGCATTTGCGTGCTCCTTGACATGCCCAAAATAAATGACTGAAATCAAAATTTTCCCTCAAGATTTTGTAAGTGATACCTGTTTACTTTTAGGTACTCAGCACTGGAATTATGTGATTTTTGGATTAGCATCTGAAGCATTAATATACTGGGAAAGTGCATCCTCTTCAGAGATTGAATTAACTCATTTGGTTACTCAGTTACTGGTTCTGGTTGTTAATTACTTCTAGACTATTGAGATGTAATTATTGTGTTTCTTTATTTATGTGCATTTAAAATACCAGGCATTACCTCTGGTTTGGAAAAGAAGTTAAAACTAGTAAAAAATTAAATTCAGTATATAAGCAATGTCCCCCAGAAGGCAGTGGTTTAAGTCCTAATAGATTGTGAAATGTTTTATGCCCTATTATTTTCTAAACATATAGTGCAAGTTATGTTTGTAATTACAGAGAAGAAGATTTTGCTTTAATACTCTTGTAATATGAGCCTGTTTAAAAACCTTGGGCAACTGCAGTTTTCAAGAACTGCTTGTCTGTAATTATTGAGATGAGGAGCAAGATGTGGCTTCTTTGCTTTCTGGTTTTCTCCTATATACAGATGATGATATATTGCCTTACAGTGAACTGAAATTTATAAAATATCTGCGTTCACTGTAAAAAACAGACTTGCAGATATTTAGTTGAAACACCAGCCAAGCCAAATCAGGGTGTCGTATGATAGTCACTCTCTTTTTGAGTGGTGAAGAATTCTTTTTTTGATGTTCAGTTGTAGGAATCACAACTGAAATGCTTGTTAAAAACTTAAGACTTCTTTAACAGCTTATAAGGGATTGGATGGAGAATATCGATGAAGTGGATTTCTTATAACATGCCTTCTTGCCACTATAATTAAAGGTCCCAGACAATATAAAAGCTGGAGGAATAAAATTAATTAATTACTTAAAATCAGTTAATTCTTAAAGGAGTCCAGTCAGGCACAACAGGCACTAGAGAGGGCAGTGGAGAACAAGGGTAAGTGGACTTGAAAGAGCAAAGTGACATGAGCAAAATAATACAAGAAGTGGCCTAGCTTACTACACCTATTGTAGCTAACTTTCCGGCAGAGAGTAGAGAGAACAGCCAGACTTGAATACTGCAGGTGACAATTATGAGAATCAGGTGTGCTGGCCCAATACCACCCATGCCACGCCCACACCTAGAGATTAAGTATAATCATTTGCCCATATCCATGACTGAGAGGGGAGTCTGAATCATGGAGGGCAGGGGACCCTGATAGTAACAATCCCCCTCCCAAAATGGAGCCTCCTGGTGATCCATCAGCCCTGCTGGGATGCCGACTATGAATATTCCTAACCAGGGAGACCTCCAGAATCCATCTTCAAGGAACCCAGGGCCATACCCCTTACTTTCCACCAAGTATTGCAAGCCACACCCCTGCTGGTGAACATTCAGAAGCCTTTTCACTTCACCATATATATGGTCTTATTGTCCAATGGCATTCGAAAGGCAGGCACGGAGGACTGGTGGCAACAGGCTTAATCTGTGACGCATGAAAGACCTACCTTGCAAGAAGGCAATGGCCTCTCCTAAATCTGTTGTCCATAACTAGTGTTGATTAATTGAAATTATTTTATTATATTATTATTGAAATGAAAAATCCCAACATTATTTATCAGCCCCATCTGCCTTACCTTGGGACAAACCCCATCCTGTTCCACTGAAGTGTCCTTGGAGCTGCATTATGCAACCTATAACTTGCATTTATTTTGGCATTTCTTGTTTTTATGTAAAAAAACAACCCCAGCTACACAAACCTGGGCCTGAATTTTTTTTTTTTCCTTGAAATCTTTTACATCCTTGGGTTTCACAGCTTTACAAGTTGTAAACTAACAAAATGACTCATGATTATTATTGAAGTTCTCTTTTGCTTGCAGTACATTCTGTCTTTGAGTAAAAAGTTAATTTACAAATCAGTTATGTAGCTGATAGGTAGTCAGTTAATAGCGCCTGTCTCTTTTTGTTGTTCTACAGCAGTGGGCTCCTCCCCAATGCTGTGCTGCCTCCGTCCCTAGACCACAACTATGCCCAGTGGCAGGAGAGACAGGAGCTTTCCCGTGCTGAGCAGCCTCACTTCATGAAGAAGATAATCCCAGCTCCCCGGCCCAAGACCCCTGGTGAACCAGATTCCCCAGCGTCTCCTCCACCACTCCCTCCTTCCCTGCCTTCACCACCTCCTCTTCTACCTGGTAAGGCAAGCTACAAATACCTACATAAACGCTGTTTTTGCACAACTTATTTACTGATTTTTTTCTTATAAAGTCAAGCTTTTTTGATATTTTCTCTTCAGATCGTGAAGACAGCCCAGAACTCCCTCCTCCCCCAGGCCTCACTGATAATAGGCAGTGTGTTCTGTGTCTGAAGTATGGAGACGAGAACACTAATGTGAGTGAATATTTGGTCTTAAGAGAGTTTAGCACACATACTCTAAGGACAAATCTCTTTGACTTACAGCATTTTCTTTGTTTTAGGAGGGAGGCAGGCTGTTGTATATTGGTCAGAATGACTGGACCCATGTGAACTGTGCTCTGTGGTCTGCCGAGGTCTTCGAAGATGATGACGGCTCCTTGAAAAATGTTCATATGGCTGTTCTCAGGGGAAAACAGCTGGTAAAACTGAACATTTAGTTCCTTATAATTTCCCACTCTTTTCTATGTGCTTTTACTGAATGCTTACAACTTGTACTTTTTATTCAGCACTGTGAAAAGTGTCAAAAGCCAGGGGCCACAGTTAGCTGCTGCCTTACTGCTTGCACCAGTAACTACCACTTCATGTGTGCCCGTCAGTGCCACTGCATCTTCCTGGAAGACAAAAAAGTGTACTGTCCAAAGCACAGGGACCTCATCAAAGGAGAAGTAAGGACATCTCATTTTTACCTATATAACCAAAAGCTCATTAACACATTAATTGGTTGCCAGACTTGGTCAATATATCTTATGTGGGGCTCTTATGCAGATAAACCATGCTGGGGTTGTGACTTGATAGTCTTAATCTTCTCTTTTCTTTTTATGTACTTTTTCCTTGAGGTGGTGTCTGGATTTGAGGTGACCCGCAGGATCCTGGTGGACATGGAAGGGATTAGTCTCAGGAGAAAGTGGCTGACAGGACTGGAGCCTGAAAATGTCCACATGATGATAGGTCAGTTTGACTGTTAGCTAATGTCTATTAGTAAAAGTTTATCAGGAGAGTTCCTTGACTTTCCACAGTTACTGCTCCGCAGAACACTGATATAAAAATCATCATTTCAGGCTCAATGACCATTGATTGTTTGGGAATACTAACTGAACTCTCAGACTGCAAACGCAGACTCTTCCCTGTAGGATACCAGTGAGTTTGTTTTCTTTTTTACCTTTTAATTAATCTAAAAGTCTTCTCTTGCTGATTTAAATGCCAGTGGTACTTTTCTCTGTACAATTAAACCACATCTAATCTCTTTCTCAGGTGTTCAAGGGTATACTGGAGTACTTCAGATGCACGAAAGCGTGTTATGTATACTTGTAGGATTCTAGTTTGTCACCCACCAGTGGCAGAGTCTGATCTGAAGAACATGATGGCTCCTGAGGAGAATCGCACAATAGCACATAGCCCACCTCCTATAACAGGTAACACATAGACTGAAAATAGTTTAGATTTGAAAGTGTTACAATAAGAACCATATTTGGGACTATATTTAGTTGATGTTTGTTTTTTTGTGTCTAGACTTTCCTGATCCATTTGAGTCCCCAAGGCGCTCTGACACCCTTTCCCCTGCCAACACCCCCAAGCTCAGGGTTTACACCAGGAACCGACATCCCAGCTACCCCCCTTGTCAGCGGTCACTAGGTCCAAGGCCCATGCCATCTACAGGTACAAATTTGCATACCTCCCTTTTTTACGTAAAATTTTCATTTCACAGAATCATAATTTTATATTACCTTTTTTATAAATACATTTTAAAGTTGGCAGTCCTGGTTTCTACAGACTAGTTTTAGTTTCACTGTTCTGTTCTTTTATTTTTCAGGGGGCATCTCACAGACTCAAAGCCATGAGATTGTGACAGTGGGAGGCTCCATGGTAAATCCCGGCTTGCGGAATATTGACTCACGTCGTCACAGCTCCCCGTCTCTCTCCCCGCCTCCCCACCAGCTAAACAGACAGAGAGGAGTCACCTCTCCACCTCAGATTTTGTCACGACCCCTCACCTCACCCCCTCCACTCATCCCCTCACCTGCCAGAGATCCTGAAAAGTCTAAACACCTCATTAAAGACTCAGCAAAGAGTCCAGTCCAGAAAAATGATGAAAGAGGTAGACCCATTTCCTCAGATAGAAACAAACAGCAGCCTTCCCGAGACCACATTATGAGAGATGCAGACAAGGGGAGACTTTCAAGTCGAGAACAAGCTTCTAAAGATTCTGATAAGAATAGATCATCCAGAGAACCTGGGCAGAAAGTTTCTGAGAGGGGCGATATATCAGTCAAAGAGCCAGAAAAGAGGAGACCACTGAGTAAAGAGTCAGGTCTGAAAGACTTTGATAGAGGAAGATCTCTTAATAGAGATCATTTAAGAGATTCAGAAAAGGGGAGACAAACCACCAGAGACTCTGAGAAGGGAAAACAGGCAAGCAGAGAATCCAGCAATAGAGAAACAGACAAAAGTAAATCATCCTCTTCAGATCCCAGCTATAAGGAAATGGAAAAAGCTAGGTCACACAGCAGAGATACAGGATTACGGGACTCTGAAAAATATAGACCATATAGCAGGGAAACGGGAAAAGACTCAGGCCAAGGTAAAGACAGATCATCCAGCAGAGACACTGACAAGGGCAGACCTCCGTCAAGAGATTCCAGTTATAGAAGCACAGAGAGAAACAAAGACTCTGCCTCAGGAAAGGACAGTAACCCAGGTAGCCACTCTAAACAGGCTGGAGGTGAGGGTAAGAGCCCAAGACTGGCACCTGTAGGCTCAGGGCAGTCTTCCCCTCCTGTTGGTACTGCAGTTCACACAGGCCAGCAGAAAAGTGGCAGCACCAAGCAGACAGACAGGCAAGGGAAACATGGAAGCAAAGATCACGATGTTTCCGCAAGCCTCAGTTTGTTGTCTCGTCACCGGTCCACCCCAGCCTCTAACACCAACCAGAACAAGGACAAGCCTAGCTCAGGGAAGGAGAGTAGCAGTGGCACTGAAAATGTAACACCATCTTCACTCCATAAGGACTCTGCTGTTGGGAAATCTGGCTCCCCGCAGCCTCCATTTCAAAAGTCCACTACACGGAAATCAAATGAGTACTCATCAGCTCCAGCCACAGTGGCAGCTATGAAGCCGCTGTGGTCTTTGAGGACATCATCAGAGGATGATATTGTTAAACGAGGTTCCATGCACCTGGCCTCTCCAGCTGCAACAGCCTCAGCTGCCAAAGATAAACACCCCAAAGTGAAGACAGCAGGCAGCAGAGATATGTCCAAAGACCACGACCGAGAAAAGACCCTTCAAAACAGCAACAAAAGTCCCCTTCTCAACAATAATACTAAAGCTACCGGCAGTTCTAACACACATACTACCAACCCCAGTTCTCATAACAGCAGCAATAGCAAAACTCCAATGTTGGGAAACAGCACCAAAGCCCACGGGAAGGCTCAGGGAGAAAAACATGATATCCAGGGCGGGGACAGATTATCTTCAAAAAGCAGAGACAATTACTCCTGTCCAGAGAGGAAGAACAGCTCCAGCTTGGACAACTTGCACCAGGTTATGAAGACCACCTCCCAGTCTCACAACAAACAAACAACTAACCAGCTGCCACTGGCCTCCAGAGAGAAGAAGCGATCTGTTAAATCCCCCACTGCAACTCCTCTAAAGACTGATATCAAGAGTGACCCTAATGGGACCAGCACTGTCACTGGTATTTCTTCTTCCTCGTGCCCCACGACTACTGCCTCTATTGTCTCTCCTGCTGGCCAGGGGAGTCATCGCTCTGCCCGTGCCACTCTTTTCTCCTCACCCTCTGCCAGCAGTAGTGATAGCTCTGAATCTGACACCCAGACTCACACAGAGGAAGATCAGTTTCACAAAGAGGACTCGTGTGGTGAGCTCAGAGACCACCACAGTCGCCTCACACAAGGCACTGAGGATGAGGGTGATGGTCCAGAAGATGACAACGACAGAGGTATGGAGGATAAACATCATGAGGATGACAGTGACGGATCAGGGTCAGCCAAGCGGCGTTACCCTCGACGCAGTGCACGTGCACGCTCCAACATGTTTTTTGGTCTCACACCCTTTTATGGGGTTCGCTCATATGGTGAAGAGGACCTTCCTTTCTATGGTAGTGGGGACGGAGCCGGGACTGTGATTAAGAGAAGGACCGGTGGCCGCAAAAAGTCAGCTGAGGGGCAGGTTGATGGAGCGGATGATATAAGCACCTCGTCTTCATCTGGAGACAGTGGAGAGGATGAAGACAGTGGAATGAAACACAGGGGTAAAGACCCTTACTACTACAACTTCACTCGAACAGTAATTAACCCTGGTGAGGGCCTGCCATCTATAGAAGGATTAGACCAGTGTCTGGGAAGGGGATCTCAGCTTCAGCGATTTCTAAAGGATGAAGAGCAGCAGCAACGAAGGGCTCAGGAAAAAGCTGAAGAGGACATGCTGAGTGCTTTGTAAGTAGACTCATTTTTGGTGAAACCTTTATCTAAAATTTCCTGTTGTCTCTGATAATCTTGACACTTTCTTTGCTGTGCTTAACAGAACCTTGGGTAAGCAGCATATTGGACAACTTGATGGCGTTGATGATGGCTCAGAAAGTGATACCAGCATCTGCACCACCAGCACCACAACCACTACGGCCACCTCCTCTTCCATCCCACATAAAAGCACTCCTAAGAGAAGAGGCAGAGAGAGGCACACTGAGAAACCTGACTCCCATGACTCAAGCAAGGAGGCTGGCAACGGTGGAGGAGCAGTTACTGGAAACACACGAGAAGGCAGAAAGAACCAGAAGGAAAATTGTCTTCCTCTAGCAGGTGGGGTTAAGTCCCAGCCACAGAGTCAGGGTCAAGATCCTCTCGAGGCACAACTATCCCTCAGCACAGACCTGCTTAAATCAGACTCTGACAACAACAACAGTGATGACTGTGGGAACATTTTGCCCTCAGATATTATGGAGTTTGTCCTGAACACCCCATCTATGTCATTGCCGGCTTTAGGTCAGCAATCTGAGCCGTCCTCCTCAGAGTTGCTACTGGATGAGGGCTATGTTGGAGTGGATGTCAACAGGCGTAAAGATATTCTGTTTGATGACTTTTCCCAGCCGCTGTCCAGTGCTGAAAGTGGTGGGGTTGTAGAGAGTAGTGTGAATAGCTCCATATCTGTAGAGGAGCCGTATCTTCCTCTGGAGCTGCCATCGGACCTCTCTGTCCTTACCACACGCAGCCCAACTGTCAGCACCAGTCAGAACCACACTGCTGGGAGCCTCATCTCAAATAGCTCAGACCGCACCATGCTTGGCTTGAACACGGACACAGAGACTATCAGTGGAGAAAAGAGTGGGGACAAGAAGAGAGCAGGGCCAGGTGTGTCACCATCGGAGGATCAACATGATGGTACAGCTTTGGCAAACAGGGAGACACAGGTCTCAGAAGGTCACATGACCCCTGAGCAGTTTATTCCTAGCCCTGCCATTGGCCAGGTAGTTGAGCCTCCACCTAACCAGGATGTTCCAAGAAGTTCTGGTACTCCTGGTTTGCCAAGTTCTCCCTCTCTGCCTTTACAGGGTCAGAAGTACCTCCCAGCAGTATCAGCAGCTGCAGGCAGTGCTAGTCCAGTGCCAGGCCCAGGACCTTCCCAGGCTCAGGTGTCCAGTCCAGCAGTCATCAAACCAGGCCCTGACAAGCTCATTGTAGTCAATCAGCAATTCCAGCCTCTCTATGTTCTTCAGACTGTCCCTAATGGCGTCACCCAAAAGATTAGTGCCACAGGAGTGATGGACACTAGCTCACCTGCGGTGCTAAGCTCTATGACCCTCACCACAGGATTGAATACTAGCTTGTCTCCAGCTCAGTCACTATTTCCTGCTGGTGGCAAAGTTCTGGGTACCATGTCTCACCCTTCTCAAATTCACACCTTCACAGGACCTGCACAAACAGGTTTCCAGACAGGAATCCCCAGCACCACCTCAGGGCTTCTCATTGGTTTGCCTTCTCAGCCCCATGATCAGTCCCAGATTCTCGTCTCAGAAGCTGGGCGACCCCACGAGTTGGGTCACAGTGTTGCCATAGTGTCCAGTCCCTCCTCTCTCACTTCTTCCCCGACCGTACTTGCCTCTGCTCATGGTAAGAAGAGGCCAATCTCTCGTCTGCCAAGAAAAAGCAAAAAGTCTGCCCGTACCCGTAGCCAGCCCACTCTGGCCCCGTCTGAAGTCGGCTCTCCCAATATGACTCTCATCAACCTGTCGTCCCCTCAGATTACTGCTAGCATCCCTGGCCAACCTGGTAGTCTTGTTGAGTTAAGCACCCTCTCCACTTCTCAACGCAAGATCCCTAATATTATCAAGAGACCAAAATCAGGTGGGGTTATGTACTTCGATACCACTACTCTCCTTCAGCAGAGGCTGTCTGGTACTGCCCAGCCTGGTATCCTGGGCCATGATTCTTCAGCTCATCTCCTACCTTGCACAGTGTCTGGTCTCAGTCCCAGCCAGTCAGTGTTAAATGTTGTGTCTGTGCCCCCTAGTGGTGCTGCAGGCCTTCTTGCACCAGGATCAGTGTCACTCTCCACCCCTGTCCTCAGCTCTACTGAGATCACAGGGCCGATTAGCAACCTTCTTTTTAAAGCAAGTCCACATGGCCTAGGCCTGCCAGATCAGCCTGTGGTCCTTCAGTCAGCAGGTGGAGCTCCTCTGATGTCGCAGCTAAGCTCCCAAGTTCAGACATCAATAGCTAGCAGCATCTGTGTCCTGCCCTCCCAACAGACTATCAACATGGCTGTCAACCAGCAAGGAGAGACAGAAGGCAGTAATGTCCACTTACAACATCAGTCTCAGCCTGTTAACAGAGCCCAGACTGTGGACTCCTGTCCAAGTAATACTGTTACTTTAGCTCCTGGTCCATCCACCCCTCTAAGCCCTGCCAAGGGACGTGTTGTTGGAGTGTTCACACAAACACAGACATCTGTGCACTCTCAGAGCAGTCGAACAACTCCAATCCCCAAGTCATCAGAGCATATGCCACCTACCTCTGGCACAGTAGTGTCAACAGCAGCTACAGTTTCAGGAGTAGAAAAAGGCAAACAGAAGGTGAAGAGGAGCAGGCAGAGTCCAGATGTAAATGGTGGGAAGAAGCTCAAGGCCGCTCAGGCAGAGGAGCATCGCAGCAACCCTGGAGGACGGCTCCCATCCTCAAACCCAAGGTGAGACTCACAAAACTGTGACATAATGGGTAACAAATCAGTATTATGTTACTTTTAATGTACCTGAGTAATGGGAAGAAACCCAGCTTTCCTTTGTCTCGTTTGTAAGGCATAAAGAATGTGGTATTCAGAACATTTAAAAAGCATCTAAATTTGGAAGGGAGGGGGGGTTGTTAAAGTATGTTATATTCATGAGATGGCTCTCTTAAACAGGTGTTTTTGCAAAAAATGTTTTCAATGTAGGCTCAGTCAGAGAAGTTAAAGATGTCAGATTAACTGAGCCTCTGTAATGTCAATGGGAGTTGGTTGCACTGCAGTTAAAATAGCTGTACAGCAGTTTGACACAGCAGCTGTTCAAGTATGTCGGTAAGTGAAGTGCCTTATTTTAGTAAAATATAAAAAAGTTAAAACATTTCCTATCCCTTCCTCAATCAGCTTCAAAGAGCTAAGCTCCCCTGAACCTATGGACACAGGAAATCCCCCTGATAAGATGGCCAACAAGAGGTATGAAGTATCATTATTAGTCAGCCTTTCTCAAGCTATTCACACAATAGAATTTTAATGTTTAGTTTGCATCTTTTCTAGTGTACTTGGTAAAAAGAAGGCATCTGAAGGACAGGTTTTACCAGGGAAAGTGGTGGGAAAAGACAAACCATCTGCCACTGGAGGAGCAGGCTCTCTTCCTGTGGCCTCACCGCCTGACCAGGATGGCAACAGCAGGGATAATGGTTTGGACAGCAAACCCAAAAAGGGCATCATCTTTGAAATATGCAGCGACGATGGGTTCCACATTCGCTGTGAGAGCATTGAAGGTGAAAGGAAACGACTAATTTATATGGCAATTAATTACTAAATGTAGCCCTTTCCACTATCTCGTGATTTGATACTTTAGGATTTGAATGGGAATAGCCCTTTAAACTCTAAACTTTTAAACTAACATGGCAGAAGGTACATCTCATAAAGATAAAACATCTAGGTTGATATGATTCTCTTTAAAATCCAACTAGAGGTCAGTGAGAGGCTAGGGGTGTAACTGAATAAGGGTACTTAGCACCAAGTTGAACAATTTAGTCCAGTAAAATAAATACAATACACAATAAGAGACAGAAACAGATTAGTTTAAGTCCAGTCCTTGTATTAAACAGAATTATGAAATTCAAACATGAATAACATTTACTTGGACAAAATAGAAAAAAAATAAAATGGACCCGGGTGTAAATGTGTATTCGGTTTTGTGAACTAAAGAGTACCTTTATGCGAGCTTGCAAGTGAAACACTGGCGCGCATTTGTTGGAGCTTAGAGTGAAAATACCTCCATACAAGTGAGTTTGGTTTCCTCCTTCAGCATGGGAAACTCTCCTTCCACGATGAGAAGAATCCTCCACGAGCAGTTTCAGCAACAGCTCCAGCCGTCAGGTGTGCGAATCTTCCAGAACAGTCTGCCTCAGCACAGAAAGTTGCTCTGTCTCTCACTGTAGACTGAGATCTCTCAACACCTCGCTCAGCATGGCTACAGTATGTCCAGTTGCATGAAACTAAAGCAGAGATAAGCATCACCAAGTCCATGCGGCTCCACATGTCCTCACTCGGTGCTCTGCCCCATTTTCCTCCTTCGCGGGCCTTCTCCCCTCTGCCCCGTGTCACTTTCTCACAGGAGAGCAAAAACACTTCTGTGTGCAGTCCTTTCAAAATAAAATACTACTGCACTTTTAAACTAAAATAAACTCGAAAATCAATATTACTGAAATAATGAATTACAAATATTAACATACAATGTAAACACATGAATAATTTATTAAATGACAATTCTCTGTCAAGATGCACGTACTTTGAAATGTACTGTAACTTGTATTATATTGACACTTATCTCCCATGAACTGTACATATTTTATACTTTGACAAGTGTATTTACCCCATGCATGTAAAAATAAACACCTAATAAATAACCAATTACTTTCAGGTTATTACATAAATACTGTAAACAAAAACTGGATCAGATTTCTTTAGTGCATCGAATGTGAAGTAACAAGTGACTTAATGAATTTATTGTAAAACATGACACTGTGTGTATTTAATGTCAAGGAAAGGCTGTCTTTCCCATGCAAAAATGGGTTTTCTATGAGGATTATCAAATATAATCAAAGTTTAACATCTGCAAACAAATATACCATACACTGGGCATAAAATACTGACTGTTCCTCTACAGAGGCCTGGAAATCCCTGACTGATAAGGTACAGGAAGCGCGCTCCAATGCACGACTCAAAAAGCTCTCATTTGAAGGTAAGGCGTCATTCTGAAAACAAGATCGGCTTGGTAGTTTATGCACGTTCATGCTAAAAGTCGAACAGTCATCACTGTGCTCAGCTGTTGTCTTGGTGGAGGAACAAAAATGGTTCATAGATTTTGTCCAAACTTCTAAAGTCATTTAAAATTGATCTCTTAAAAACAAATTTTTGTTTGCATGCTTGAATGAAGACTCATTGTGAAAATCCTTCTTCGCTCCTTCCAGGTGTGAATGGACTGAGGATGCTTGGGGTCGTCCATGAGGCTGTAGTCTTCCTGTTGGAGCAGCTGTATGGCACCAGACACTGTCGAAGCTACCGTTTCCGCTTCCACAAACCAGAGGAAACAGACGAACCTCCCATCAACCCGCACGGCTCAGCTCGTGCAGAAATCCACCACAGGTCAGGACGAGCCCAACACACATCTGTCATTAGGTCATTAGATTGTAGAGTCAAAAGTCAGTCGGAGCAATAAAAGCACACAATCAAGGCAGTAATACTACTTAATTTCTTCTATCACTACTTTATTTATCGTACATGCTGTATATGATACATACTGTTAATGAACAAGGCAGCTATCTATTTCCAGGGATACCGCTTTGCTTATTGAGAATCTTCTTTGAGACTTCAATCATCTTATCTTGTCTTGTCTGTTTCACCAGGAGGTCAGTATTTGACATGTTCAATTTCTTGGCCTCAAAACATCGCCAACCTCCTGAATACAGGCCGCAGGAAGACGATGATGAGGAAGTGCAGCTTAGGACTGCCAGGTAAATATTAGCACACATAAAATCCAATCTTTTTAAATTTAACAATAAAAAAGGATTATGCTGCAAAAAGTAATACTACTTGGTGGTACTGATGTGGAAATAGTCAGTACCTACAAGTACCTTGGACTACCTGGACAATAAACTGGACAGGTCACCTAAAACAGATGCACTATACAAGAAGGGACAGAGCCGACTTTACTACTTGCTGGAGTCCTTTAACATCTAGAATAAACTCCTGGTCATGTTCTACCAGTCAGTCATCGCCAGCGTCCTCTTCTATGCAGTGGTGTGCTGGGGAGGCAGCATTAAGAAGAGAGATGCCAACAGACTGGACAAGCTGGTGAGGAAAGCGGGCTGTGTGGCTGGTACAGACCTGGAATCCTTGACATCAGTTGCAGAGAAAAGGACTGTCAACAAGCTGATGTCCATTATGGACAATGATCAACACTCACTGTACACCATATTTACCAGGCAGAGAAGCTTGTTCAGTGGCAGACTCCTGTCATTGACGTGCTCTACGGACAGGCTAAGGAAGTTCTTTGTTCTACAGGCCATCCAGCTCTTCAATGCAGCACAGAGGTGCAGGGGTGAAAACTGAGTACTGGGCATAACACTGCCACCTAAAAACCCTGCCCTTACCCTATTAAGCTTGTTTTTATATTTTACCATTAATGTAAGAGTTATGTGCATTTACTGTATAGTTTTATGCTTTCTACCGTATATCTTTTATATTTTACCCTTATCTTATGTGGTATCGGTATTTATTGTATAGGCTGTCTGTATCTGTGCAAGAGTTATTTGTATTGTGTAAGCTGGATTCTGAAATTTCCTTTGGGATTAATAAAGTACCTATCTATCTATCTACTTTAACTTTTCTTCTCTGTGCTGTATTTACAGGCGTGCCTCCATAGAGTTGCCACTTGCTGTGAGATTCAAACAGCTCAAGGCCACCTCGAAGGAAACTGTTGGAGTCTATAGGTTAGCTCAGTAATGTTTATTCTGTTCATCATATATAATTAATTGAAGCTGGAAGTGTATTATGAGAATAAATATGTACTTTCTGTTGATCACTTGTTCTTCACTGCTCAGTCAAATAACAAATAACTGCTTTATTTAACAGTTAGACCTGTCCACTGTTAATGATCATCCCTACAGGTCTCCCATCCATGGTCGAGGTCTGTTCTGCAAGAAAACCATTGAGGCTGGAGAAATGGTTATTGAATACTCCGGAAATGTCATTCGGTCTGTGCTCACTGACAAACGGGAAAAATATTACGATGGAAAGGTGAGGTCTTGGGAAGGAACTTTGGGTTTCAAATGATTTCGTTGTTTGGTTAACTTGACTCTAAATGCATCAGGAGAATCAAACACACAAACTGTCTTATCTCTCCCCAAAGGGTATCGGCTGTTACATGTTTCGAATTGATGACTATGAGGTGGTGGATGCCACGGTGCACGGCAATGCTGGCCGCTTCATCAACCACTCCTGTGAGCCGAATTGCTACTCTCGGGTCATCACCGTGGACAGCCAGAAGCACATCGTCATCTTCGCCTCTCGTCGCATCTACTGTGGAGAGGAGCTAACATATGACTACAAGTTCCCTATTGAGGATGCCAGCAACAAGCTGCCCTGCAACTGCGGTGCAAAGAAGTGTCGCAAGTTCCTCAACTGATGCCCGTATCCAAACAACCTGAAAGAGGACTGTTGAGCAGCAGTGCCATAATATTCAGAGGACAGCCCAGCTGTGTGGGTTTTTCTCGGCACTGGCTTTGTGCCGATTTTACGGATGTGGTCTGCAGGGCACAAGCTGTCAGTGTTTCTGGAGCTGGTTTTAACAAACCACAGCAGAGATAGCGGCTGTTAGTTATACTGCATATGCAGGAAGGGCCATTTTGGAGGACGGGCCATTTGTAGAAATACCAACATATTGTGCCTCCTTATGTCTCGTTTTTATTTGACTCATAGGTGAGTCACAAAATCTTATAGAAAGTTACCCCTTCTCTCTCTCTCTCTCTCTCTCTCTCTCTCTCTCTCTTTTTTATATATATATATACACACACAC